>JAVYIG010008134.1:0-92796 GCA_035222895.1 Strongylocentrotus droebachiensis
GAGTAAGCTTCACCAACTTTTACATAAAACATGCCCTCATTGAATAAACTGTATTCGAACTTTATGCGACCACATATAGTCTGTTGTTTGAAAATATTAACAGAAATACTTATCCAGGAGTTTGTAGCATATTTCTCAAAACAAAAATGATATGCAATGGTCGAATATGAATTTAATGACGCTTCTCAAACAGAACTAGAGCATGACTTCAACTCGACACATTTTCGTACATATTGATTTCGATTATGCCATACATGTATTTGCGCATTGTCTGTGATTTAAACCTTGAACTTGTTATCATCGCAATACCAAACGCTATTTTCCCAGCTATATATATCGAACTATCGTGTGAGTCAAAAAAAAGTTTACACCTAGACAATTTATAATTATTTTAAAAATAATCTATGAACAGTAAATTAGTATACCTCTTATGAAAGAGTGTTTTATCCCAAATCATGTGGTATCATTTTCGTGTGGTATGTGTTCACGCTTGAATGAACTGGAAGCATTGTTTGCGAGAGTGCAAAAATCGACTTGCGCCAAAGTGATGCCTTCAGTATGTATTATGTTGGATTAGCGGAGCTAGAGAATGAATTGAATGTATCAAATGAAATGCATGGCATATGCTTTTTTCAGAAGCAAAGTCACACACACACACACACGCACACATACACACACACATACGCGCGCACAAATGTTCGTTGATATTTGATATTCGATATTTGATATGTGTGGCATGATTAATTTTGTTAGGGATGTTATTTGGATCTGCAAAGACCGAATTAATACCAGAATCCAAAATGTTTTATTCAAACATCACATAAGCAACTTTGGCGCAAGTCTATTTTTGCACTCCTGCAAACAATGCCTCCTGTTCATCCATGCGTGAACCATACCACACAAAATGATACTGAATGCTTTGGGGTAAAACACTCCTTCATAAGATGTATAATAATTTACTGTTAATAGATGATTTTAAAAATAATTAGCAATTTTCTAGGTGTAAACTTTTTGTTGACTCACACTGTATATATAGACCCGTCTACAACTTTTGGAGCGTCCAAGTTGAACATGAATTTTTAAAATATTATTTTCTCTTCTTCTGTATGATCTACCCGGACCAATACTCTCTAATACACACAATATATATTGTAGTCGATTGATAAACGTGCACGTCTGTGCGGGTAGGTGGTACAAGGTATGTTTTAATAATAAATCATAAGGTTTAATAAATTGTTTAAACAAAATTGGCTTGCACCCGGAAGACAAAGATCGCGTGCTCGATCTTGTAATTGAAAACAAGTCAGAAAATATATAAATCTTTGAATCAGCGGGGTTTGACTAGTCTGCAAGCACAGACCCTGGTCAGTCGTAAAAGTGAGTCTGCACTATAAGACTACCATAGGCCATGTACTGTAGCTGCTCCCTATATTGACACAACCAGTAGGTAGCTGGGCTAGACTTCTCTCAAGGCACAATTTGATTAAGTGTCAAAATAGGGTCTGTGCCTGCAGACTAGGGTTTGACGCTGCCATCTACTGCTTGCCAAGCAGCGAAATTACCACCAGGCCATACTGGAAAGAAATACATCAGCTCTCCTAACCCATTGTGACGTATTACTTTCATGAGTCCGCCATTAGTGCAATAGCTTTGAAAGCTAGGCTTCCTGAGGGAAGTTTCCATTGTTGTACTGAAATAGTATTTTTTATTTGCACCTATTGAACTTATTAACAACAATTGAAACTTCTCCCATACAGGTTGAATAAACGTGGATAGCTCTCGCTAAATCTGCATTTCCAAAGGTAGGCAAAATTGTGACAAATCGCACAATGGGTAGGCCTATGAGGGCCAGAATAAGAGTACTGAATTGTTACATCTACCCAATGCAGTACTTATGTATGGTAGTGAAACATGGACTTTAGCCTCTGATACTAAAAGCGTTTGGAAAGTTGCGAAATGTGGTTTTTAAGAAGAATTATGAAAATCCCTTGGACGGACAAAGTTAGTAATGAGGAAGTTCTTCGAAGAGCTGGAGTGCACCGGAAAATGATACGTGAGATGTTGATTAGGCAGTTGAAGTTCATGGGTCATATTACACGTAAAGAAGGCCTAGAGAATCTTACTTTGACAGGGAAATTGTGGGAATGAGAGATAGGGAAGAAAGAGGATACTGTGGATGGATATAGTCTGCAGAAATTGTTGGAAGAGAGAGGAGTGAAATAACTGGGAGTGGTGCTATAGGTTGTGGAACAGCATGATCGCCAAGTCAATGGAACTTAGAGAGAGAACAAAAGAGAGAGAGAGAGAGAGAGAGAGAGATGTTATTGAGATTACCAACAATGATTGATCTACCAGATCAAATCGGAGGAAGGCAACAGAAAAAGAATTGAATATGTTTAAATATTTATTTTTTACTCTTCCTCTCTATACTAGAAAACCCTAAATTTGTAGCAGTGTGTTTGAAAAATACCCGAATCAGATCATCAGCAAATATATTGATGTAAGTCTAGTCTATTTATTAGGCCTACATTCGTATTGGTGTTGCTTTTTTTCCAATGGAGCAGTGAATTTTCTGCATGTAGCTGCATAACTATGTGCATGTGAGTAATCATATTATAAACATATAAAGTTTTCGCCACCACCCCTATTTTAAATATTAATTACCGCCGTCAACAACCATTTCTACTTATACACAATATACATGTACATGCAGAGAGAGAGAGAGAGAGAGATGGAGAGAGAAAGAGGGGAAGGGAAGGGAGTAAAACGGGGGAGGCGTAGATAAAGAGAAATAGAATGAGACAGAAGAAGAAGAAAAAGAAGAAGACGACGACAAAGAAGAAGATATATGATGATGACGCTGCTGATGCCAATAATGATACAATCAATGATGACACAAACACAAAAAAAGATTTGTGAACGGAATGGATGTTTCTTTATTTAGTTAAAAATAGAGGTCCTTAATAGATTGGAATTTGTACGTGTGGAATCTAATATAAAGAAGATATAATCTGAATGTTGAAGTATTACAAAAGTTCGAATGTTTCTGGACTAGCGACTGCGCCCAGAGACTACATACTTATTGGTTCCTGCATGATGGGATAGAATTTACATTATTTTTTCCTCTTAACATATGTATAATCTACTATAATCTATACTGTATAATCTCCATTTTGTAAAGAATTGTAGGGGTGAAAGTATCACCCTCTCCTTTAGGATTACCGCCCTTGATCATGTCATAAATTGGCATTACGAGTATTGAATTTGTCTAAATATTATTTTAAGATATTGGAGACAAAATTTGTTCCGCAATAGAAATCAAAACCTTGAATTAGATGTGTAGAATACATTTAAAAGTTTGATATTAAATAGCCTAATGTTATAATTATTACTATAGGCGTACAGTCACGATTTTGCTGGGGGAGGGGCGGGAGCGCTGCCCTCTCTTGTGTGCCTGGATATTTCAGGGATCCAAAATTCTGAGACTGTCCTTTCCCGCTGACAACCGACGATGGTGTGTTCTTTTAACGTTTCAATGTAAGATTGTAATTGCATATATACTGTAATTAAAATATAAGAGAAGCCTACATCGAACCGCTGTCCATACATGAACCTCGTGGCCATACATATCGGGACTTTCTCAATACTCCGGGCCCCTTTGTCTGAACTCATACGTTTTTGAAAAGTATTAGATTCATTTCCAAAATCATGGGATTAACAACATCCATATACATGTAAATCTTAAACAGTTGACTAACATGTTGCTCTCTCGAGTTAAAATATTTAAATATTAATCTGACCTATTTTTGCTTTCCACCTTTGACATATTACGTTTGCTCTTATGGCAGCTCCTCAATCTTTAGGGACTAATATTCATTTACGGTAATAATGGCTCATCAACACAACTCGGTATTATTTTAAAGCCTTAATTGTCTTAGATTTAAATATTCATATTCTAAAACAGTTGGGATATAGGATAATGCTACATCAAAAAGAAATTGTAAATAATGATATTCCTGTCCAAACACTGCAAAAACATGATGTACATGTATGTTATTATACGCGGTATTCTCATCAGAAGTCCCTTTTCAAGCGTTAATCTTGAACCTGAATACGTTATTTTCATAATTATAAAAATCAAATGGCTTCTAAAATACACCTCAAAAGAAAAGAAATGCAGCAAGAATTATGTACATTGTGGTTGTCTTTAAAACAAATTTGAAAAGCAATTATCAAACAATAAAAGAAGAACAAATAATGAAATTTCGGTTACAGAAAATAAGTAACATAATACGATACTATAACTTCATACACGTACTTTCATTATACGTACATTATACCATTATAGGCATTTTTATTATAACAATATCAATATCATAAACGCGATCAAAATTTTAATACGTATCACAATATCTCCACCCCCGATTCCCATTATAAAAAGCTGTTTTACACATTTCGCCTCCCCCCTATTTTCCACCAATTCTGAAATCCTCTGAACACGATCGCAAAGTCTTTCGAAAAAATCAACCAAAGGCAAGTTCAATAGGCTTGCCCATCACCTCATGAAACGCGCGGGGAAAAAAAAATCATAAACCCGAACATGATTTCTTGGGAATATATGATAGCACAATGAAATTTCCCTTGACTTGATTTCAATGCAAGCATGTTCACGATGCTATTTTCAACCTTTTTGTAATTAAGACACGATGAACGCTATGTATAAACAAAAAAGAAACATCAGTAATAATTTCAATGATTTAGGCTTTAACTTCGTATCATCTACATTATGCTCAACTTTACAAGCTGTTAAGAGACTCGAGGAAGTATATAAGCGACGTCTAGATTTGCGTAATATGAATCCAAGCAGTCATTCTTCTCCTAACAGATTTAAGTAATGAATTTTTGCCAGAGACACATATAATATAATGCTTGCGGTTAGTCACACAAACAATTGTTATCAGAATTCTGAGCCAATCCATAAAAAAAAAAACTTTATTCATGTTTCTTATTCAATGGCGACAACGATTTTTGATCATCATTTTATCATGGAGAGCATAGGTATTAGAATATATCGACATAAAATCAGAACTGTTAGCACAGTTAGTGCATCACTCACTGACAAAGTGAAACACTTTAAAGCATAAATTAAACACTGCGAATATATAGGAAGTAGATAAATGATCTTATAAGTAAATGGTTAATACATTTTTATTTTTTTTATATTTTTGGGGGGAGTGCAATTTGACATGACGATTAAACATTTAAAAAGCTTTACAAAAATGAAAACGAACTTACAAAATATATGATGTCGTGACATTATGTGTCACCACATTTTACGGATCAACTTGTCCCAGCTCACATTATAAGGCACATATAATAACTTCTGTTTGCAAGACATTAATCTTCTTTAACTAGCTGAAGTGATACGGGGAGAACGATGGTATCAAGAAATTCTCTGATTGCTTAAGAATTGATGATTGAGTGTCAGCTTGGCTAAAAGTCGCGTTATTATTTAAAAAAAGAAAAAAGAACTTCAGCGTAAACACTCCCATGGCCGATGATCATAAAAGCGTACCAGCTTTTAGTCCAGGTTACAGTCGGTCAATTTTAGTCCACTGGTTTATGAAACACCTCATGTCATATTCTTCCTTTTGTAATGGTAACTTAATTATACTGTATATCAATTAATAACATTAATAAATTAATATCATGTAAACAATTAAATACGTTTTTTTTTTTTTTTTTTTTTGTTATTACATTAATTTTGTAAAGCATAAAGAGTTTGGCACTTGGCGCCTCACAAACCAAGTTTAACTTTCTAGTTCACCTTTATAAACACGCCTATGAAGGCATTTAAGGCGATGGCTTTTCTCTTGGCGCCACAGTCACCACTTTACCGTCAACACCGGTCGTGGTCACCACTGCAGCTGCACAAGCTCCTGTCGGTGATACTGCTAGAACAAGATCGTTGTAGCTGTGCGATTCCTTCTCAAACAGAGTATCCACCTGCACCCCTGGAATTTGCGGTCTGAAAACAGAACTCAACTATCCCTTTAATATCATTGTTAACTTCCCTTTGTATTATTATATCATAACTGACCCCTTCAGCATGTGCTTGCTACCTGCTGGTCAGTTCTTGTATACCAATAATAAATGCATGAATACACGCAAAACTATATTTCACATCTCGGTTTCCTTACTGATTGTGAAGAGTAGACTGTCAACCGAAAATAGAGTGTATAGAGAGAGAGAGAGAGTGAGAGAGACAGAGAGCCGTCTACAGGTCGCAGATTACAGCGTTCAAAACGTCTGTCTACACTTATTTGATATTGGGTTCTGATCAGACAATCATGCTCGGATATAAACACAAGCGGATCTATTTGCTGTAAGTATCTTGCTTGTTTGACACCATTCTGATTATAATTATGCTTAATTTAAAAAAATGATGGAATTTGCGTCAACTCAGAACTATTCATTGCTATTCATTGGCCGAAATGCTAGTTCCATTATGCGTGTTATATAGATCTCGACTTAGTTATTTATATCCAAAGTGAATGAGCCGTTTGCATCCACTACCTCAAACCAGGAAGCTGTAATGCTCAAACCCAGAGTTTTTCGGAACTAGAGATAGATGCCATGTGTTGCGTCTGGCCAGATGAGGCTACCTGTAGATTTATACATGTTGTGGTGCATCCGGGGGGGGGGGGGGGGGGTGGAAGCATGATGGGTATAGACATGTGCAAATCCTATTATGCATGGATATCCCAACAATAATGAAAATTCTAAATAACATCGTAGGGCGCTTCGGGTTTTTTTTTACGTGTTGGAATTGTGCTTATTTGATGTGCGATAATGTGGTGGAGAAACGTTTACAGTGCACTCTCGTTATAAAGAACACCGATATAACAAAATTTCATTATAAAGAAGTAAAATCTCTGGTCCCATATGTGGGATTCCCTTTGTATTCTATTGTTTTTGCAACCCTGATACATGTATAAATAAATTTGATTATAAATAAATTTCATGGGTCCCGAGGACTTCTTTATAATGAGAGTGCACTGTACAAGGTGTTCTAGAGGTGAAGGATATGCAGGATGTTAAGAATGTGGATAAGATATCCCTCCCCGCCCGTGGCAGTGACCAATAAAAGACAATGACACCATGGACCGTGTGTTGAGTGGTCTGACATAAGTGTAACGTTTATATTTAGGAAAAGTCTGTTGACCTCCAAAGTATACAGTATTTAAGATAATTACTATTTTTTTTTTATCAATGATGGTCCAAACGTGAAGCATTGGTGGAGGAGTACATGTATGGGCCAGGAGGAAGTACACTCCCTTCACAATGGCGATTCCCTCATTCACATATGATGTATGTCATCACTCTCAAGTGAAGCAAGTATTGGAACAAGGGAACAACCTCTCGAGAGGAGTATAGGGGGAAGTGTCGTGGCAGTATTGGAATGCCCTTACAGGTACACTCCCCTCAAGAAGTTGTTCCCTCATTCACTAACAGTGCACTCTCGTTATAAAGAACACTGATATAACAAAATTTCATTTTAAAGAAGTAAAATCTCTGGTCCCATATCTTGGATTTCCTTTGTATTCTATTGTTTTGGCAGCCCTGATATAAAGAAATTTCGTTATAAAGAAACAATTTCATGGGTCCGAAGGACTTCTTTATAACGAGACGACCAAGATGTGACTTTTGATTTGGACTACCATCCCCCTGTTCATGAGGAAAATGATGAACAACCGAAGATTTGGGGGTATGAGTTACAGGTTAATGCTAGTGTTGGACAATAAATAAAAGATTAAGGTGTTAGCAAAATCAACAGGTACAATTACTTTGGCTACATGCAGTGTTTGTTGAAGGCATGCTGAAGGGATTTTAATGTAGGCCTACTGGTACATGTCTTGAACTGTTTTGATGTTGCACATAATTTTGTGTAATGTTCCTGTGCTTGGAGGATGACTGTTGTTGATGAAGGATTCTGGTGGTGAGAGGATGCATTACCCATACGGGGAATACATCCTCTCACCTACTGATTTTGATGTTGGAAGTGAATGTTGGGATAGTGTCTGTACTCACATTGGCTGGAGTTGTTCATGGGTGAAATTGTCCGAAGTCCTCCCAAATTAGATTTGGGTAGCGTTGACGCATGCGGTTGAAGACGCATGCGGTTGAAGACTATCACATGAACATAACAAATGATCTTCCATGGAAAACATTTACCAAAAGTTTATATTTAATTGTAAAGTGTCAGTACAAGGTGGCAGATTTACAATGTATTCCACACACAAAAAAGTCAATCGGCATGGTCCTTGTCACCCCGGCCCCCCCCCCCCCCCCACTCAGTGTTATTTAGGGTACGCATATGCAGGCGCGGATCCAGGATTTCTTAGGGGGAGGCCCAAATTTGAAATTATGCGAGCCAAATATTGGTACGTAATGGTGACCAACAGTGACGTAATGCGAGGGGGGGTGGTCGGTGCAGGGGGGGGGGGCGAGTTTCCCTCTCCCAAGCTTTGACGTTTCATTATATTATTAGAGAAAGAAGACGATTCGTTGTTCCGTTCTCGAAAATAATTCTTGTCTGAATTTAGTATTTGCCCTTTCGCGCAAAGCGCGAAAAATTTTACGATTTATAAAATTATTAGAGAAAGAAGACGATTCGTTGTAGAGTCTCGACTCTTAATCCTCGTCTGAATTCAGGTTCCCCCCTCCCGCGCAAAGCGCGGAAGCTTTTACGATTCATTAAATTATTGGATAAAGAAGACGATTTGTTGTACTGATCTCGACTCTTAAAGGTAATAGAAAGTTTTGGTATGGGGTTATGAATTTGGTTCAAATTAACATGTTGGAAGCATAAGCGATCCTACAATATTCAGTGATCGTTGTCGCGGTTGAAATCGAGTCTAAAGTTATGGAATTGTAAAAAATTAACTTTTTATATTGTATAACTCCCTCTCAAGGTCAAGATATTAATTAAGCTATACAACAACGTTTCTTGACCAAAATCGACCGATTAGCTATTCCCGTTTAGAAATTATATATCACAACTACATAGTCTGAGATGTTCATGTTCGCAGCTACCATTACACGGCCGTAGGCGCATTTAAAAAAATTATCAAAATTTACCGGGAGCACCGGTAAATTGTTATATTCAATTTTTCTCGAAAGCAGAATTGTTTTAGGGGCTAAATTTTCTGGCGCTTATAATACATTCACAGGGGCATCCACATATATCAAAATTGAAAAATACCACTATCCACCCAACTTCAACATTTCCCAAAACTTTGCATTACCTTTAATCCTTGTTTAAATTCAGTCCCCCCCCCCCTCTCCCCCTCCTGCGCGAAGCGCGGAAGCTTTGACGTTTTATTAAACTATTAAAGAAAGAAGACGATTCGTTGTACCGTTCTCGACCCTTTATCCACGTCTGATTTCAGTTCCCCCCCCCCCCTTCCCGCGCGAAGCGCGGAAGCTTTTACGTTTCATTAAATCATTAGAGAAAGAAAACGATTCGTTGTACACTTCTCGACTCTTAATCCTTGTCTAAATTCAGCCCCCCCCCCTCCCCCTCTTGCGCGAAGCACGGAAGCCTCGACGTTTTATTAAACTATTAAAGAAAGAAGACGATTCGTTGTACCGTTCTCGACCCTTTATCCTCGTCTGATTTCAGTTCCCCCCCCCCCCCTTCCCGCGCGAAGCGCGGAAGCTTTTTCGTTTCATTAAATCATTAGAGAAAGAAAACGATTCGTTGTACAGTTCTCGACTCTTAATCCTTGTCTAAATTCAGTCCCCCACTCCCCCTCTTGCGCAAAGCGCGGAAGCTTTGACGTTTTATTAAACTATTAAAGAAAGAAGACGATTCGTTGGACCTTTCTCGACCCGTTATCCTCGTCTTATTTCAGTTCCCCCCCCCCTTCCCGCGCGAAGCGCGGAAGCTTTTACGTTTCATTAAATCATTAGAGAAAGAAACGATTCGTTGTACAGTTCTCGACTCTTAATCCTTGTCTAAATTCAGTCCCCCCCCTCCCCCTCTTGCGCAAAGCGCGGAACCTTTGACGTTTTATTAAACTATTAAAGAAAGAAGACGATTCGTTGTACCGTTCTCGACTCTTAATCCTCGTCTGAATTCAGTTCCCCCCCCCCCCCCCTCCCGCGCGAAGCGCGGAAGCTTTTACGTTTCATTAAATCATTAAAGGAAGAAAACGATTCGTTGTACAGTTCTCGACTCTTAATCCTCGTCTGAATTCAGGTTCCCCCCTCCCGCGCGAAGCGCGGAGGTTTTTAATCTTCATTTAATCATTAGAGAAGAAGACGACTCGTTGAACCGTTTTCGAAAATAATCCTCATCGGAATTCCCCCTCCATCTCGCGCGAAGCGCAGAAGCTTTTACGTTTCATTAAATCATTAAAGATTCGTATTACCGTTCTCGCCTCTGAATCCTCGTCTGAATTTAGTTCCCCCACCCCTCCCCTCCCCTCCTCTCCTATTTCTCTTTAATATACTTTTTCAAGAAAAGTGGGGGGGGGGGGGGAGCTAGAGGCTCTCGATCCCCGCCGTACCTCGGGCCCTGACATGTAGGAATCTCAAGAATCATATTTTTTGCCTGGCTGTAAATTTAGGAATTTGTCATTTTCCAACAAACACATACAAACGTATAATTTACTAAAAAGTGAGGAAAAATTTCGGAAATAATGCTATTTCAGCATTATTTGTAATCCACCGTTGTGGAATTAGAAATAAACCACGTTTGAATTTGATTTCCCCCAAGCCCCCCCCCCCCTCCCCACCTCTATCAGTACGCCAGTATCTCCTCTTTTCCTTTTTTCTTTCCCTTTCCTACCTTCTCTCTTATTTTTTTTTATTGGGGGGGGGGGGGTTAACAGCCTGGGAGGCAAGGCCCTTTCGGCCCCCCGATCTCCTTCTTCCCCCTTTTCTTTTCTTCTTCCTCTTCTTTCTTTCCCCTTTTCTCCTTTTTCCCTTTCCCTTTATTTTTTATTTTTTGCGGGGGGGGGCCAAGGCCCGCTCGGCCCCCCCCCCCCTGGATCCGCGCCTGCGCATATGCGTGTTCCAACCGACCCCCCCCCCCTTTTCAGCAAAAGTCCGGTGTGTAAAGTCAATACGGCTCGACCTTTTTCTTTTGTATACGAGCCTTTTTCAGCACCCCCCCCCCCCTTTTCAGCAAAAGTCCGGTGTGTAAAGTCAATACGGGTCGACCTTTTTCTTTTGTTACGAAAAGGACATTTTGGCAACACGCATGCGGTCATTTCGAAACCTGAGTGGGGGGGGGGGGGCGGGCTTGTCACATACTCTGAGAAACTATAGCGACATATTGCTGAAAGTGGAAAGGATAGGGAAGATGACTATGAGTGTACCAGTGGTAGTCATGATGAGAGCAATTTATACTAAGAATCACTGATTGCTATGTGCACTCAAGTAGCCAGCAGTAACTTTTGAGATGTTGGTATTACACAATGTGTGTTATGGGTAGTTGGATTTTTTTCTTTTAAAGTCTACAAAATTATGAGAACCTTAAATAATTTTTAATTGGTAAAATGACCTTTTAAAGGAAAATGCAAGATTTTGCAACCAATGACAACAAAGCATGCCAAGTGAGTGTGTTGTTTGCAACATATTTTTTCATATGCTCTGGCCTACAACAAATTTGTCAGAGGTGCAGAGGTAAATTTATGGTGAAATACATAGTCTTACATGTATAATAGCCCCAAAGGTGAAAGTGATTTCACACGCCCTAATATTTGTTAATACACATCCATTTTTCACAAAATTATACCTATTAGGTGACAAAAAAAAATGGCGGTCAAACCTTCCAGGGAGGGTCGGTCAGTCAGCATTTTTTATTGTGTTTTTGACATTAAATTTTTCGATTAAAAAACATGGAAATTATTTGTTCTCAGCTTCTGGCTCACTCACTGCACTCGCAACTTTTCATCCAATTTTTTTGTCAAAATGGCTGATTTTCCTTGTTTCCAACAAAATTTACAATGATAAAATATAGACCTAAACACCTCAAAATAACAGTAAAATACAAAGACTGACAAATGGAGGAATGAGCCGGAGAGCCAGTAAGGCCCGAAAGTAGCCCACACCTTTACAAAAATATGTATACAATGCATGATATACACAGAAAAAAGAAACAATTAACAAAAGTTGAACGCGTAAAAAAGACTCTGACAAAAACCATTACGACAAGACAAATGTGGACATGCTCTAAAGAAATTACTCATAATTAGTAATCAGCTAACGTTTAAGTAGGTTTCGAAAGTGTTTTGTATTTTTTTATTCTTTGATTAGTTTAGGGAGTGAATTCGAAAGGATTAGGCCGGCTGCTTGTATACCATGATCAGAGAAAGCTTTCTTATTGAGTGTATGAGAAAGATCATTAATTTGTGTTGTTTAGTAATGGTAAGTATCAGAGCGCCTTTTGAAGTAGTCTTTGAAAGACACTGGTAAATTATTAATATAGAATGTATGCATAAATACGCCAAGTTCAAGAGTATACATGTCTATTACAGTATCGTGCATGCGCATTCAGTTTCAGCAGTTCCCTACAAAGAAGAAGTGTTCAAGCGATGCCCGTTATGGACAGAAATTGCTTGAAAACACTGACATCGTAAGTAAAAAATGGTTGTATATGTGATGTAAATGTTCATTAATATCGTGTTAAGATCTCGGTGAGCACAAACATGGAGAGCTCCTAGTCAGGAATCCGCCTGACAAGCAATAGTTCATATCCTGCCCGGTTGACGTGAATTCACGCGCATGAAAATATGCTGGTAATGATGTCTGTCCTTTGTATGAGGGGACTGACCTAACAACACCTCAAGGAAATTTTGGACGGTAATAGGTAGGGTGGGGACTTGAGTAACCGGACACTTAATTTTGTGCGTTTTTTCAGAATATGTTACCAAAAAACATAATTGAGTAACCGGACACTTAATTTTGTGCGTTTTTTCAGAATATGTTGCCAAAAAACGTAATTTCCAAATAATCAACATTAGAATTTCCATGCAAAATCAGGATTTATGCGCCGTTCTAATGCGCGGTGTCCGGGTACTCAACCCGTCCGGAAATACAACCTCTCATGATACCGATTTTGTGAGCACGAAAAAGAAGACTACGACAAGGTTAGGGTCATTTTGAACAGCGATATAAACAAACTGGTAGGTTGATACGGAGTGCCATTCCAGGGAATAAAAATACAGAAGTTTCTTTTTTATCATAAACCTACTCGTAGATTTCATGTTTTGATCGACAAATTGAGGACCTGAAATAATTGTGGACGGTAATGGTAATAGGGCCCCCGTCATACGAGATGAACACGTATGCCCACGCATGGTATTACCGGACACTATTGAATTACCGGACGCGCGTTCTACGCGCGGGACTACACGTATCGAATGTGCAAGTCGAGTGGGTGATCAAGAAATGTATGACGCATCGTAAGAACACAAAAAAAAAATTAGAAAATTTACACATCTAACTTAGCCTAACGTATGAGTGACAAATACATGCCTTTTTCATGAAATAATCCAATTTTCCTAATGCCCGTGCAAAGTGAATGGCTGTCAAGTTTGTTTTGAGAATGTCATTTTGCTATTTGTTTTCCGTGCATTTTCTTCTCACGCGACTCGCGACTTTTGCGTTTCGCCATAGACATAACACGGTGTCCGGCAATACAGGTCGATTTTCAGCGCCGCGAAATAAGAATCATAACATGTGCAGGGACTAGATCTACGTGGGTACACTTTCCCATGACCATGTGCATGGCATTTTAATTTTAAGCGCCAACATGCTAAATAATCTGGTCAAGTTCACGCGATTTCTACATTTACACTTTTGCGTAGCGAATAATGATTCGAGTAGTGTAAAATCTAAACAGTTAAAAAGTTACTCGCTCAAAATCGCTCAAATTTTGTATCAATTTGAAGAAAAAAAATCACATTTTCACTTACCCATCATTGATGCCATTTGCCTCATGATCATCTTGAACTTTCAACTTTGTTTGGGTAACATTTCCGAGCATCCGAATGCTTCCGAAGACGTTGCTTCCAAGACCTATGATGCCGAAGATGACGTTCTGTGTGACGTCACAGGTCTACTAAATAAAATAATAAAATTCACTTTTTGGCTCAGATATATACTGTTTCGTATGTTTTTTAGCGTTTTAACCCTCTTGAAACCATTCTAAGGCGTTCCATGCGATACAATGTCAAAATGTTGGCTACAACATACATATCTGGGGCATTTTAGGTCATTACCTGGTATTTTACTACGAAAGTAATTGAGAGTGTTCCGTTAAAGCCCTAGAGGTGTGGTGCGCCACCTACCGGTGGTTCCGGGAACATTGCGTCAAGGAATTTTAAGAGCTGGAGATCGATCCAACTGGCAACCATTTATTCCAATCAGCTGACGTTGTTTATGGTTGCACAATAAAATCTACTGGTGTGCTGTTACCTTTTGTGTCCGAGGTTCGAAGCCGCCATCATTCGAAAGCTTGAGCAGTTTTGTTTTTCACAAAGAAATAACTTTTAATATTTCACTTTTTATTTGAATTAACAAGGGGAAAATCGAACAGATGATAAGATATAAATACACAAGCCTAATTGTGTCAAAAAATGTGCTTACATTGAATGATAGCAGCTTTAATTTGTGAAAAATAGTAAAATACGTCCCTTTTTTCACGAAGTGACGGTAATTTGATTTGGTAATGGAGGTGCGCGCTTGACAGGCGACTCTCTCTACCTTTCTCTCTTACTTTAAGTTTACTTGTGTTCTATGTTACTGTTAACTAATAATTTGTGTTAATATATGTATCTGTATATGGCATGTGGAAGCTGCTAGACAACTGCTGAGTGATATATATTTGTAATGTTCTCAGAATTTGTATTTTTACCTGTGCTTCACACTTTACAAAACTGTAGGTGAGTTTTTACATGCTGCCATACTGTGACCTGTGTATGTTGCTGTACAGTGTAGTTGACTATTCAAAGTCACCCATCCATGTCTATTTTGATATTCATGAATGTGCTGTAGTATAACAATGGAGATAGCCAGATATGTCACCTTTGTTCTGATTGCTGCATTGACCAGTACATCTGTTGCAAATTGCCATGTAGTGGTAAAGTATAGAAATTGTAGTCTAATATCACAATCTAAGGTGAAAGTCATTGGATCATGTATTTTGTATTATATTCCACATACTAAGAATCTTGCTCTACGATTGGTCAAAAGTAAATCACGTGATGAAAGATAGATCGCCCATTATTGATGGGAGAAACAAAAAGTTCGTTGCCCTTTGTAGATAGTACTACTATCTACAAAGGGCAACGCACTTTCACCGAAGATAGAGGTACTATCTACAAAGGGCAACGCACTTTCACTGAAGATTATCCAAAAGCGCACTAAAACAGGCGTAATTAAGCGCGCATTACCAATGAGCGCAATTAAAACAAACACATGCGCGCACCGCCCCCTCAAGAGGTTGGGTTAAACTACTGTTTCACTTTTTTGGTGTGAATTTGGGCATGGTGTCTTTTATGTAGATGCATACACGTCCTTTTCTTTTTGTAGTTAAATTGTTTTAGATGTGGAATATAAAGCAAATAATCACCTTTTGGTTTCAGGCGATGGCAAACTATCACTTCCTCGTCGATCAGAATGTATACGCTATCTTTCCTCAGCTTCGCTTCGGAAAGATAGCTACATCCAGATCGCCTCGGAAGTGATAGTTCGTCCCATCACCTTCACCAACGGTAGTTATTTGCTTACTATTCCAATACTGATGCAACTTTTAGATTACAACTATATGTCGGGTGATGTCAGTCCCAATCCTGGACCCGTTACATCTGAGGAGTATAGACAAACACTCCCAGATGGAAGAACCTTAGTTCATAATGTAAATGATAAATCTTACACTAGACTTGATCTTTTGCAATTAAATGCTTTGCCCATTAACCAACAATGGCATTTCCTTCATCCCGATGTTATGAGAAAAATCATTAGCCTAGGAATAAGTCGTAACCCCAAACTCAGAAAGAGAGCCAATAGGTGTAAACGGGGAGGCCGAAGAAAGCAACATAAAATCCATGTGCTTGTTTCTCAGTTTGGTCTAAACAACAAAACTTGTCTTAGAGGAATCAATCACGATAACTTAATTGTTATTAATACCAATACCGAAAAGATATATGGGTCTTGTTTAAAGATATGTTTGTGGAATGCTCACTCTGTATGTAATAAGACCTTCCTACTCCATGATTACATTTCTGAACATGATATTGATATAATGATTATAACTGAGACGTGGCTTAGAGCAGAAGATCCAGTCGTCATCGCCGAATGCTCTCCACCTGGGCACACGTTTATGAATGTTCCAAGGCCGACAGATCCTCATGGAGGCATTGCAGTCATTTTCAAGTCTCCACTTCAACTACACCTGAAGGTTTGTGAATCTGTGACTTTCTCCACTTTTGAACTCGCACACGTTATTAGTAATGCAGGTTCGATTCATTTCCTGGTAGTTTATCGACCCCCACCTTCTTCACGAAATCGGTTTCGTACTGCAGACTTTCTTCAAGAACTTGATGATCTTACCGATGAGATATCACGGCTATCTGGACGAGTTCTTCTCCTAGGAGACTTTAACATCCATGTCGATATGCCTTCAAAAATCTGAGGTAGCCCAGTTCCTTTCCATCATAGAATCAGCAAACCTGTCTCAACACGTCCATGATGCTACCCATAACATGGGTCACACTTTGGACCTTGTCATGACCAGGAATGAGGGTAATCTACAGGGACAATCCTCTACAGACATTAATTCTTTCCATGACTGCGTCATAGAGGACATTGTCATACACCGCAACCTTATGTCTGATCATCACTGTATACGCTTTGTACTTAAGTATCCCAAGCCAGTGATGTGCAAGGTAAAGCAGATTTTTCGGAACTTCAAAGAGATGGACGTCGAAGGCTTCAAAGAAGCACTGGTTGTTAGAGTCAACAACCCGCTTTCTATGACTGGAGATGTCAATTCACTTCTTGCTGCCTATACCACAGCCGTGGCAACCTGTGTCGACGAGTTTGCCCCGCAGAAATCATTTCTTCGCTCCACTAGGGTTCGTAATCCTTGGTTCAATGAGGAAATCCTTGTTGCACGCCGTGTAAGAAGACGGGCTGAACGGAAATGGATCAAACGCTCTTCTGAGACAGATCACACAGCTTTTAAGCTATCTAACAGGCATGTTAATGAGATCATTGTTAAGACCAAGCAAAAATACATAATGGAATTACTCTGTAAAGCTAGTGCCAAAACTGTTTTTCGAACGGTTAATAATCTGCTCCACAAGAATGTAAAAGTTCTCCCTATGTATGACAATCCTACTGATTCAGCAAACCGTTTTGCTTTGTTCTTTGTTAATAAAATAAGTGATATTCACAACAATGTCACAGGCACACCTCCACGAAGTAGTGAAGGCTGTAAGAGGTGCAATACTGTTCATGAGAATGATTGGAATGAGTTTGAAACTGTCAGCGAAGATAATATCAAACGCATTATAATCCATATGTCTAATGCTACTTCTATTTTAGATGCTCAACCTACTTGGCTTTTGAAGAAACTTATCAATTGTAATGTTCCTGCCTTAACTTGTATTGTAAACAGTTCTTTAGCATCTGGTATCTTCCCAGAAGCTGCTCACAAGGCTGTAGTTGTACCTATCATCAAGAAACTCAACTTAGATAAGGATACTTTACGTAACTACAGGCCTGTTAGTAATCTTTCACATATTGCCAAATTGATAGAAAAGGTAGTAGCTATTCAACTCACAGACCACTTAAACGATAACAGCTTATATGATCCAATGCAATCAGCTTACAGGTCCAATTTCAGCACTGAAACAGCTCTTTTGAAGCTACAGAATGACGTTTTAACATTTTTTGATCAACGGAGGTCAGTTTTCTTAGTCTTATTGGACCTTAGTGCAGCTTTTGATACGGTCGATCATGTGATATTACTTAATCGTTTAGAGTCTCGTTTTCATATATCCGGTGTAGTTCTTAGGTGGATGAAGTCATACCTAACTGGTTGGTCATCCAGGGTAAATATAGCTGGGGAATTATCTGACCCATGGATATCTGACTTTGGAGTTCCTCAAGGGTCAGTTCTCGGACCGATCCTTTTTAGTTTATATTGACTTATTGACTTACTTGACTTTTGCCGTCCACGCAGGCCTGGGGCCTCGTGATGGCTTCTGTATGGTGATGGTGTGCCAAGTTTTTCTGTCCGCAGCCAGTCTTGATGCATCTGTCAGCCTTGGTATGGATCTTGCTTTGCAGTCCTCTGAGATGCAGTCAAGCCATCTTTTGGGTGGACGGCCTCTGGGTCGATTTCCTGTGACCTTTCCTTCCACGGCAATTTTGGGGTATCTTGTAGGTTTCATTCTTAGGACGTGGCCGAAATATTTGAGTCTTTTAGTGGAGACTTTGTCCATAACATCTTGATCGAGGTTGAGGGATTCTTTGATGTGTGTGTTACGGATCTTATCTAGTCTTGTCACCCCCATTATGCGACGAAGGCATGCCATTTCAAACACTTGAAGTCTGTTGCTATCTTCTTTTTTAATTGTCCAGGATTAGTTTATATATCACCCCAATATCTGACATTATTAATAAATATGGTTTACAGTATATTTGCTATGCTGATGATATTCAGTTATTTACTTCTTTTGATCCACGCTCTGTGGAAAACATTAACGAAACACTCCACCAAATCTCACTGTGTATTGCAGAGATCAGCACTCGGATGTCGTCGAACTATCTCCAACTTAATAATAATAACAAAACTGAATTCATGGTCTTCTGTTCTTCTGCTCGCCATCTACAATACATATCAGATGTACGGCTTAAAGTAAATAATCAATTCATTTCTCTCTCCTAAAATTACAGATCTTGGTGTATGCATCGATAATATGTTCAAATTGACCTCTCATGTAAACCACATAGTCCGTAATTGTAATTTTCATCTCCGCAATTTATGGAGGATTCGTAGATTTATTGATTTAAAGACATGTCACCATGCTGTTCGAGCTCTTATTCTTTCTAGGTTAGATTACTGCAATAGTCTTTATACTGTTTTATCTGTTAAAGATAGAAGGAAACTTGAAACTGTCCAGAATCGTGCCGCTAGATTAATCTTTGGCCTTGGGTCAAGAACCCATACTTCACCTTTACTTAAGGAGCTCCACTGGTTACCTCTCCACCAACGTGTTCTGTTCAAATTATGTCTGTATGCTTTTAAAATACTCAATCATCTGGCACCTCAATATCTTAATGACACCCTCCAAATATATACACCAACTCGTAATCTTCGTTCAGCAACCGACACAATCATGTAAACTTAACATTCCCAAATCTAGACTCTCAGCAGCTGAAAAACGCTTTGCAGTAGCTGCATCGAAGACATGGAACAGCATCCCTCTTTCCATAAGGGAAATTACCTGTCTTGCCACCTTCAAAAGATCCCTCAAAACTCACCTTTTCCCCCAATGATCTATGTGATATACTTCCTGTACTGTACTTTTTGTCCTCTTTTCATATTTATTATTATTATTTATTTGTCGTTTTATTTTGACAGGGTAGCCCTTTCATATATTTGTATTTGTAAGCGCTATGGTACTTATTGTTTTTAGCGCTCCTAAATATTCGATATTATTATTATTATATTATTATTAATGAGGAAAATTGCGTATAATTTCAGTTTTTTTGTTGTTGCACTTTTGGACATCATTCACTAACATCTTAAACCTCACAAAATTTCGAACCTCAATAATATCTTATTATGTCACTATGATGATGACGTAAACAAGAACATACCTAGTAGGAGGATTTGCTGTTTTCACGAAGTGACGGCTAAGTACGCGCTGTGCTCATCCCTTTCGATAAGTGTCCCCTTTTCTATACTCATCATTAAACGTGCCCTAATTTCAAACGATTAAGATATTTCCCCGAAAGCTCGTTCGCTACGCTCGCTCGCATTTATAGATGTTATAATTATGTTACTTATGAAAGGTTTTTTTTAGTCTTCCGTTATGGGAATGTGCTTAGAACCCCATCAGGATTGGGTTTTTCCACTTTATAAGATGTAATTATTTGCACTGGGACCTAACAACTCTTAAAGTTAATCCTCCCTCGCTTTGCTCGCTCGCAAATGAATTTTCAGACCACCACACCCAACTGCAAAGTATGATGCTTAAGCAATATCTTATATGATGTATAAAGAGAAACAAATAGTGATAATGTAATCACAATATATAGGGGTATATACCAATGCTCAAAATGTTTACATTTTCGCTTTGAAATTTCCCTTTGAAGGTGCCCTTTTCCCCAGAAAGTGCCCCTTTTTGTTGGTGCCCCCCCCCCCGACTATGAAAGTCGCTCCGCCGCCTCTGCCGCCAAATGATCCGAAAAAAAGAATCAACCGAGGGTAATCAACTGTTAAACGAATTTATCATGAGTCCTTGAAAAATTTATTAATACTGCTTGTCAAGTAATATTGAAGAGCAGCAAAGGCGAACGCGATTGTCGCTACAATACAGAAATCATTGCTTGGATTGCTTTTCTCTCAAAATTACCGTGAGATATCAAGCTACATAGAACTATGATCGACAAAAAAAAATATTGTCTTGAAAACAGTCAGAAACATTAGAACTTGAATGAATAAAACATAATTCAAATTAATAAGACTAGAATGAATAGGACACAAGTTCATTTTTACCATTTAAATCATCCAGTACCAAATACCAAATACCAGATGCATTTAATGGTAAGCTTAAAGACAATTATTCATGACAATTGTCAATTGTCATGAGTTTATCGTCTAGACGTATTGCAAAAGATAATCAGAATAATAAGGATCAGAATGATACCTCTACTACTAGGCCTACTTCTACATGTACTATAATACACTACTGTCATTGTAGATTATGCTGATAATACAGATGATAATAATGATATGATAACAATTATAATAATACTATATACTTATACTAATCGTCATCAAAATCATCATGTTCATATTCATCATAATGATAACAATAATAATGATAATAATAATGACAATAATAATAATATTAATGATGATAATAATGATAAGGATAATAATTACAATAACAAGTATAATAATTACAAAAATAACATTAGTAACACCACCAACCATAATAATTACAAAAATAACATTAATAACACCACCAACCATAATAATAATTGTTGTCATTATTATTGTGATACTGCTGCTAATACTACTCCTACTACATGTACTAGGAAGAAGGAGGGGAAGAGGAAGAATCTTATTGTTTATTTTATGTATTATCGAGGCATACAAATGCACAGGGAGGTAAGAGAGGGAAAATTAAGGCGATGAAGAGGGAGAGAGAGGAAGAGAGAACGAGAGGGGGTAGCCTATGGCCCGGGTTCAAATTCAGTTCTACTACTGCCATTGTTGAGTATCATGAAACTGTTTCACACAATAAAAATCCCATATGTTTTAAACGCTCGCGGCTACGAGCCGTCACTTCGTGAAAACGAAATCAAAGCTTTCTATGTAATTTGTGTTTTTCCGAAATGACGGTTGTGTTAAAAGTTCAAACAGAGGAATCAAAAAGCAGCTATAGAAAGAGGAAAATGTACTCTATCTCGTAGTTCGAGTTATTGTATCTGTACATCAATTGAACATAACGTTTTGCCGTATTTAGTGTCCATTTCGGGAATTCCACGTACCCACGAGAGAAAAATCCCGTATGTTTTACACGCGCGGCTGCGAGCCGTCACTTGGTGAAAACAAAAGTAGAGCGCGTTCTTGAATTTCGTGTTTTCAAGAAGTGACGGTTATGTTTACAGCCCATTTCCCCCCAAAATATGAGATATTATGGAAATAATTCAACATAGAACTAAACAATGAAATATGTTCTATCCCATGATATAACATTTATTTGCCCTTGATACATTAAAGAGGTTGACATTATAGTCTGTAAGTTTTAAAGCGATTTATTCAAAACTAACTTTCTTTTAGTTGCGCGCTCATCCGTCACTTCGTGAAAATAGGGACGAATTGTACAGTCCTAAAACCTGCAATTTGACACTTTTCCGAATACTTCCGGCTCACAAAAATAAAAAAATAAATTTGTGTATGTACAGTTTTTGATGGTGTTATATGTCAGATTAGTGCCCACACATGTCCAATCGAGTAATTATGATTACTATTTCAGGAAATTTTGCTCCATTTCGTTTCGCTTGCCTCCCGTAAAGATAAGCACCGTGTACTGTTTGTATTATCAGACGAGTGGTAGCGAAAAGTAATTATCGTTACAAAAGCATATTTCCCTTTGAAAGTGGTCTGTTAGTTTGCAGCTAGGCAGGAATCTTTTGTCTACGTATCTGCAAGGAAGATCCAGTCCAGCACATGCCTGACATATTTTCTCCCGGCGGCATCGAAGATGGTACAAAGGGAATGAGCTAGATATGATGTAATCAATCACTCTATACACGTTTACAACTTGGTAACCTTTGTTCAGAAAGATGAAAGGAAAATGGTGCTAAGGTAGTGACTTCAATGCTAAATGTACAATTAAAGATAATCTGAAAGTTTGAGTGAAAACAGACCATTAAAGTTCGGGTTTTGTTATTGACTTAGTCTTTCCAACTAGAGCTTACATGTTCGCATGGTTTGTCACGCTATCAGGAAAATGGCCGCGCCCATGTCATGCTAAAAGGAATCGCATCATGCCAAGAATATCTTCATTTACACAAACCTTGTACACTCAATAGGCCGTTTTCGTCATGTAACCAAATATAAGGCATACGTCTTTGTGAAGTGCCTCAATACAAATTATTTCATTCACCTGATAAGAATAACAGTATTTCAATAGACAGAATCCAAACTGCATACATTGGTTGTTGTCAGGTTGGACAAGCATTATGGCTTGACCTACCTAGCAACACTTAATATATGCAGTTGCATTCTGACTATTGAAATGCTATTATTCCTATCAGGTGAATGAAATAATTTGTATTGAGGCACTTCACAAACACGTATGCATTAAATTTGGTTACATTACGAAAATGGCTTATTTTGACACTACTTTTCTCATCTCGGTTTTCATTCTCTCTCTCTCTCTCTCTCTCTCCCTCCCTTCCCCCCGCCTCCCCTCTCTCTCTCTCTCTCTCTCTCTCCCCTTTCCCTCCGTCTCTCTCTCTCTCCCCTTTCCCTCCGTCTCTCTCTCTCCCTTTCCCTCCGTCTCTCTCTCTCTCTCTTTCTGTCTTCAAGGCTCTGTCGTTCATCGAGATGGAGAAGATGGACGATGATTGTGGTGGTATTCTCCGCCATCTTACTATTCAAATCTTTCCCGCATCTTCCGGGGAATATAGTGAAGAGCGTGGAATCGGGGAACGACAAGAGGGAGCTGAATAATATAACCAGGACAAACAAGACGAGTAAGTAGGTTTGTTGAGGGAGGGAGGTGAAAGAACAGGAGGCGAAACTCTTGTAATTTATTCAAACGCATTCTTAAGTTCTAAAGCGTAACAATGGGATGTGTAACATTCCACTTGGCTTTGAAGTTCCATGCTCCGAACCGCGCTTCCACTGCGGGGAATTTCGGAAGCCAGGCACCAGTTTTACATTTATTACAAAATATTAAATTACCGGCAAAATTACAGTGTAAATTAAAAACTTTATATGAGAATTTTATTGGGAATAGTGCATCAAACAAATTTTCAAATTTAGAACTCCGTCCTGCCTTTAAATTGTGTGCCAGAGTTGGTAAAAGAAAAATTACATCCTGTCAAAAACTCAATATTTTAGGATGATGCGCTAATTTGTGCATGCTTTAATGTCCCGTTATTTGATCCATGATTTACAATCTTCAATAACATTAAGTTTGCTAATGCGTGTTTTCGCGTGTTTTTTGTATTTTTCAAGTTTAAAAAAGAATGAAATTACACAAGTTTGTGTTCGCTTGTTCTACTCTTTACACATTCAACAATGGATGAGAAATCATTGGAAGGGACAGCGAACAGTTGCTGTGATACCATTTTCTGATGTAGGAATTCTAAATCCTAAAATTTCATGCGCTCTTTTATCTCACCACCTGGTCAACAGCTGCAGATTAGCGCATAACTTTCCGGCGGCTTGGAGCATGGGGTCAAAGGAGAACGGCTTGATTCAAGTCCTTCTCTATCACGTCCCTGGTTGAGGTAATATGATTATGCTGGTCTTGTGAGAACTCCATAATATTATGACCGAGCAAAGTAAAATTGACTCGTTATTTAGGTATCTGAATAATAATTTGTTTCTTGTCTTTCGTCACCCATATGAATAATGAATTTTAGGATACGAAATTTAAAGGCCCACTGCACTACTGGTAGCTACTTGCGCCCTCTATATAACAAACAATGCCTAATCGGTGACCATTGGTCCCCCATGATCCTCTTTTTCTTATGTTAACTGAGAGCTGAGTTAATGAGATAACCACCTGTCCAGTGACCTTGCAGAGCGGTCTAATCCCTCCTGTAAACTACGGCAGATAAGCTTTAAGGAAAATAGATTTCAGTTTCCAGTCAGAGAAATTTCACTGTTTTTCCCCTTATTATTATTATGAAGACAATGTATCAAAATTAAACCAGTAAAATACAACGGAAGCAAGATGCTTGTAAAGTAACACTAGTTACCCCTGTCATATACATTGTATATGTTTCATTGTATGTTATTGGTAGACTTCTTTCTCCCGCTAGGCGTAAAAAGGGAAAACTTACCTTGATAGCAAACTACTTTAGAAGAAAGCAACAATTTTGTTAGAAGCATACTGGTGGAATTTTGAATGAAATCGGAAAAGAAATAAGAGAGTTATGATACAGAAAACTTTCATCTGTTGGGGATAATGATAACATGTAGTTTTTTAAAGCTTCTATACCAACCTTAAAGGTACTATGTCCCATTTGCAGTCTACATCCTTGAAATGCACTTTGCGCTGATAACGGCTGCTGGAGCTAGAGCTATAGAGTGGTGAAGTGTGACGTCATCAAACCTCTATTTTTAGAATTTCTCCAAATTTTTTCTTCATTTTCCGAAAGAGCATCAAAAATAATGTCAAAATTTCGAAAATCAATTGAATATGTTAAGTATTGGCTGAGATATGACCATCTGAATAAATAGATGTCATATAACTCAGTGTTATTTGCTCTGGTTCACAACCATTAGGAGCCAGAGCATAACACTGAGTTCCTATATAGGAGAAATTCTATAAATAAATTGTTATGATGTCACAGCTTCGGTACTCTATAGGGTAATAATTTCCAAAATCTTTGGAAGCGCATAGAGACGTTATATACTGTAATATAATACGAGAACCGAATATTATTATTATTATTAAATGGAAGTACGTGATCAAAAATTCATCTATTAATAGTATGAGTATATTATGTTAACATGTTCCCATGTGTGCTTTCCACTAATGCTTTCTCTTTTTATTTCCTTATCACGTCTAGTTTCAACCAAAGCACCGAAAATCATTTGTGAAATTCCATCAGTTAGTGGTGAGTAAATATATATATATATTATTTATTCACGAAGTAATTATATTGACAGTTATTTATTTCTCTATCTGATATCAGACACATTCGCCAACAGTTTGTAACACTTCATTTATCAATGCTAGACTAAAATGACATACTTTTAGATTGTTTTGTTTTTTTGTGTGGGGGGGGGGGGTTGTCTTCGTTCTATTATTCCCCCTATTCAGCACCTAAAATAAAGAAAAGAATGCAGTAACTCATGCTTCATGTAGAATAGTATAGACCCCCCCCCCCCTAAAAAGAAAGGTCCTGAAGAAAATGACACCAAGATTGTTGATTTTGGTTGAGTTTTAGCGGGACGATTTCATTTTCGAAAATATCTCGCACTAGCAGACAATTGTTTGGGAAATTGCGCCGTGAAAGAACGCCCACGCGAACGCATTTGCCTTTGTACCCTGCTCAATGAGCGCTAACTAGGCCAAGGTTTCCGGTTCGTAGCACTCCTGAATCGCGGAATTTCGAAAATGAAAATGTTTAGCCAAAGAAGCGTATATTAGCAAAACTATATTCAACCGAAATAGATTATCTTGGGGTCATTTGCTTCTGCATGAAATACAATAATCGATAAGGCTAAAAAGAAATAATTTCTGACCAGGTAGAACATCGAACATCGAACGTGTATAAACCTAATTTTTTTTCTTCGAAAACGGACAAATTATTGCATTAGGGGACATTATCATTTTGTGTTTATTCACCCATAGAAAACACTTTAATCCCTTGTGCACAGAAGGATCATTTGGAGCAAGATTTAGAACCTAATTTTAAACACAACCGTTAATTTTTGTAAAACCTCGAATAAATTTCACAACCAAACTAGGTTCACATCAAAAATGAAATTATTTACATAATATTGGCAGTGTGGGCAAAATGTGTATCAGACTTTATAAGTTATTCAATGTGCAAAAAGGATTATTTTTAAAGGGCAATCCTACCCATGTAATAATAATAGTAATAATAGCTAGTTCTTATATAGTGCTTTTCAGGACCGAAGGCCCTTTCAAAGCGCTTTACAGATATATATATTATTACCCCGGTCATCGGATTCAGGCTTACCCGCAACCAATGTATGCACATTCTCCACTCCCTAGGGAGCATTCCAGCCAGGCGTCATTTTTACAAGCGCACACTTGATCATCTAACCACATTAGCTTTCGCATCCTACCGGGTACCCATTTAACACCTGGGTGGAGAGTGGCATATGTAAATCAATGTCTTGCCTAAGGACATTAGTGCCGCGGTGGGACTTGTGATCCACAGTCCGGTGACATATCCTCTCGTCCACGACACCTCTACAATGAGGTCATTGGTATAGACGCACAGACACAACAACATTGATAGTGATAACATGAATTAAAATTAGGCTAATAACAAGGGATCGCCTGATTGAGTTATGAATGTTTAAAGTCTGATAGTAATATCGATACATCCTTGCTAATCTTTGTTTTGCAGAGCGAAGATTTTTCTTTTATAAATTCAAAATTCAATTGTGATAATGAAGATCTTAAGCCCCTTTCACACCGGATCTGCGTAGAGTTGCGTAGTGTTGCGTACCGACTACGCCGAAGTTAAGCTGCGTACTCATGAATACATTGATGCTTCGGCGTAGTCCCTGCGTAGGTTTTGCGTAGGCTTGCGTATAGTTACGTACCCTGTGCGTAGGCACCGCGTACCTACGGCGTAGGCAATTGGCGTAGGGTTACGTACGCTTGCGTAGGCCTGGCGTAGGGTTGCGTACGCTTGCGTAGGCCTGGCGTAGGGTTGCCAAAAGTGGCATTTGGTACACGGTTTTGACCGTTATATTTTCAATTTTTTAGTAGGTATTAACAACTGCTGAGGCTATTTTGCAGTAATGTTAATTTGTTCAAGATACTATTTTTCAAAAAATGCAGACATTTTTGTGGATGTACTACATTATTATACTCATTCACAAGGGTAATAAATGAACTTTCTGATGATGTACATTGCAAGGTCACGTGATGTGATTCGATACCTCAAAACGCCAACAAAACAGCGCTTATTTTGATTTGTGAATAGATGTGGACAGAAGTCTGATATTTGTTGACCATATCCTTTTTTTCACTCATTTGTAAATATCATTCCATAACAGTTTCCTGAAAGTTTGAAGACGATAGCTGTTGTCCTTTGTTCGTAGCGTATATGTATGTGACAATGTAATGATATAAATGATAGTCATTTATTACTTCTGACACACACACTTACTCAGTCTCACTAACAGAGTGAGACAAAATTATTTCTTTGCTCATTTAAATTTTAAAAAATTATTTTACAAAAATACAAACAGGGCCATAAACGTATACACAAGCAAACAAACCGACACAAATACATACAGATTTCCACAAAACATAATAACATTAGGCATGAGGCATAAGTTTGTGAGTCGTATCTCTGTTTATTATATCAACAGCCTGAGATGTCAACATCACAAATTGAATAAACCATAACAAGCAAAACATGTCAGTCTGAAAATCCTTGTAGTAGTACAAACAGAATTACAAGCAAGAATACAAAATAAAGTCAAAGAAACACTTTTTCTTCATGAACAGAATAAATGTGAGAACGCACACATGTAAACAAAAATAGCATTTCCCTTCAAAATAATGATCAATACCTGCCAAGTTTACATCCAGGTATATACAACAAAATATCTTTATACGTTTTTAATGCTTCGTCGGACTGGCGTAGGGTAGCGTATTGTTGCGTAGGCTTGGCGTACAGTTGCGTAGGCTTGGCGCACAGTTGCGTAGGCTTGGCGTACAGTTGCGTAGGCTTGGCGTACATTTGCGTAGTTTCTGGGTAAAAAGTCTACGCCGAAGGTACGCGAAAAAAATTAAACAAGTTTAATTTTTTGCGTTCATCTCGCGTACCCATTTGCGTCCCTCCGCGTACAGTTGCGTAGGGTTGCGTACGATCGGCGTAGTCACTACGCAACTCTACGCAACTCTACGCAAGGCCCGGTGTGAAAGCCCCTTTAGATATATTTCTCACTATAGATTAGTGGACCTACATAACAATAACGTTTTTTTTTTATAATTCTAGCATTAATAAAAATTAATGTTAGTCTTGAGCATTATAGTTTTCTTGAGATGCAGTTGGTGTCAAATGATCGAATCGATAAGACTATATTACTTTTTCAAAAGTAGTCAAAAAATATTGACGGCTTTTGCAGACCCTCTCATTAAACACCTGCACCTGTTTTTACAAGATTTAAAAGAGGAGCTTGTTCAGTGACTGGCATGCTTTTAGTTTCCATTCAGGTGTTTATCATACAAATAAATTGCATTATCTTTTCTCTTTTTACGGATTTTCTCATTCGCTTTCTTTCATCACCCCCCTCCCCCTCTTCTCTTTCTCTCTTACTCTCTCTCCCTCCCACCCCCTCTCTCTCTCCCTTTTTACCTCTTTCCTTCTTCCTGTCCATCTACATTATTTCAATTCCTCTTCTAGATTTAAATTCAACATACGAGGCAAACGTAAATTCCATTACATTTGACATCCTTGAACCGGCCTTATTTGGTGCATCTTATCAGGAGGTGCTTTCCCTTGTGAAACGTACTAACGACCTACTTGTTGAAAGGCTCAAGTCCCAAGCAAGAACTGATGGGAAAAATTATACTATCGAGAAGGAGTACTTTGATGGAGATATTGTGAAAATAGGGAGTTATGACTACTTGCCCGGCGGTAGATGGCGCCCATCCGATTGTAATCCAAAATGGAAAGTAAGTAATCTTCTTTTTCTTCTTCTTCTTCTTCTTCTTCTTCTTCTTCTTCTTCTTCTTCTTCTTCTTCTTCTTCTTCTTCTTCACCTTCTTCTTCTACTTCAGTATTGTCTTCTTCTCTTCTCTTCTTCTTCTCCGACTTCATTATCGTCTTTTTCTCTTCTCTTTTTTGTATAATATTATGTTTGATCTAAATGTCTATTTATTTTACATGTATGTTGTAAATGTTATGTGTTTTTATTGTGAATTCGGAGAATAAATAAATCAAATCAAAGCTCTTTTTCTTCTTCTTCTCCTTCTTCTCCTCCTTCTTCTCCATAATTTCTTTGTTTTTGTTGTTAACTATTGATATGATTTTTATAATTATTATCATTATCATTATTGTTATTTGTATTACTATTACGATTATTTTAACTCCATCTACGTCAAGGTTGCTATAGTCGTTCCATTCAGAGATCGTAACGTCCATCTAGCTATCCTTATACACAACCTGATTCCATTTCTACAAAATCAAAAGCTAGAATTTGGAGTTTTCGTTGGTGAACAGGTAAGCAAAATCTTTCTTTTTTAGCAGTTAAATTCATGTATATATTGTCCAAAATAGTTAGGTATTTAGCAAATACTTAAATGGCTAAACAGCTTAAGGGTGAAAATTGTTAAATAATTAAAATAATAGTAAAATACCATGGTATTGTATGGTTTTTCTCGGAAGAGGCAATGATTCATAAGGGCGCGGATCGACAGAGTGATAACAAATCTTTGTATTTATTTTTAAAAACCAGAGCTTTGTAGATATGAAGCGGTAACACCGCTACGTGTTTCTTATACAAATTTGTATAATGACGAAAAGTGTAATACGTTTCACATTTCTGTATTTTACAACACAGAGCTCAGTGAATATGCACAAGTCCTCCGTTGGGCGCAGTTGGCTAGCATGTACTCGTAAAAATCCGAGTCGGCTTTTTTTTTTGCAGTGGTTTATTTACACGCCATTTCTGACTAAGCCTTTAAAGATACTATGTCCCTTTTGCAGCCAACATCAAATTCTGTAGAACTTTGCAGGAATTAAGAATATGTCATGTATGTCCTATTTGTGAAATTTAAACATTAGCAGTGTCCTAATATTCAAATTATGCAAGGAAACCCGTTTTCTTGCTAGACTTCACTGTCATACACTATTGAATGACTGACTGGCTGGCTTTTCTTCTTTGGTAATAACATACATAAAATGAGCTGTAAAGGGTACATGAGCATATTTTGTCTACATCTATAACTCACTTCTTGTAATGGCCAAAATTAAACTGATTGAATCTTAGCACAGCATAAAACGTACGACCATTCGGTACAATGGTCTGAAAATTAGACTATTACTTACTGGCTCTAAAGCTCTTAAGTCAATTCGACAACTAATACTCGTTATTTTCCCACTTAAAGACATTTTCAAGCCCCCCCCCCCCCCCTCCTCCCCCCTCACGGGGATATCCACTTGTCCCCCGGGAGTCCCCCCCCCCCCCTCCCCCGGCTTAGGTGACTACCCTGGGTAAATAAAAGACCAAGTTATAGTAGATCTACCATAATTATTGGAGTCAGATATACATATCTGTTCTAATTGTTTCTTATTTCAATAGTATAATAACCTGCTCTTCAACCGAGGGTTAATGAAGAATATAGGATACCGTGAGGCGACTAGATTCGGGGACTGGAACTGTGTCATTTTTCATGATATCGACTTGGTCCCGATGAAAGGCGGAAACTACTACGGGTGCGACCACTTCCCGAGGCATCTTGCAGCTTATACAGAACAACTTAAGTATCGGTAAGTACATGATGTACTGGCAGTGTAGACAGGTGGCCTATATAGAGAGGTTGACCCAAAGACAGGTTAAAGCCACTGAACTATCTGTTCCGGCCCTTTCATACTAACTCATAGCAGTTCAGAGATTTCATGTTTTACAAATAATTGTCCTCTCCTCAAAATGGCAACAATTAATCTTATTGTCCGCTCCTTCATAGTTTGTAGGGAAAAGATTGTTTATTTAACGAACGTGTATGAAATAAAATTCAAAAATAAAACTTAAAAATTGCCAAATTTTGTAACGAAAATAATGATTTATATTTTTTCATACCGTGTTGCCAATAAAGAGAATTGTATGATTATTACAATAAATATTGCTCTCATTCGAGAACGGCCTAACGTACTGCCTTGTTAATAGGCTAAAATACTTGTTGTGATTTTAGCTCTTTCTGCTCGCCTTTTATACACAATTTGTAAATCAGAGCATTCTGAATCAAAAGACAAAAACAAAAAAATTAGTGAATGACTGACTGTGAAATCAAATTCAAAATTTTTCCAATCTATAAGATGAAATTAAAATGCTTTGGGTAAAAAAAAAGTCCGTGGCCAATATTCCAAGCACTGTTATTGATCATTTTTATATTAAATAACTTTCTAATGCCCGTAGCACTCGAGGTGTCATTTAGTGCGTTATAACGTGCGCTAATCCACCCATTTTTACGCAATTATCCCATACGGCAGTAATTCAAGGAATGTTTTCCCTATTTGCATTCAGTTTGTGTATGATTACACTTTTACCTGGTGCGTCAAAGACGGCGCTAGTCACTGACGCAACCCTACGTCAGAAAAGTTAAGCTAGTATTCCTTCAATCCAAAACCTTGCGTCAGATCCTTATACTGCGTCAAGGATTAGCGTCTGCGCATACAAACTGATTCTCTGATGCATTCATTTTCTTTCTTCTCTTGACGCAAGTTTGCCGTATGAGACCATTTTTGGCGGAGTGGTTGGACTGACGGCCGAGCAGGTACGATTGAGTAACGGCTACTCAAACGCCTACTGGGGTTGGGGAGGAGAGGACGACGAGCTGTTTGTGAGACTGAAGCGAAGGGGGGTGGGGATTAATATCACCCGAGAAACGGAGCATGGTTACTACAGGTCACTCCAGCACAAGAAGAAAGGCAAAAAACAACTGTGCCCAGAAGTGTAAGTTAATAGGGACTTTTAGATTTGTACGTCGGCATAGTGGACTGCTACGTGTATAAGGCACGCCTTAAAAGGACGTCACATGTAGCAGTCCACTATGTCGACGTGCAAATCTTTAAAAGACGTCACACGTAGCAGTCCACTTTGTCGACGCGCAAATCTTAAAGTCCCTAATACCACTCATGCTGGTACTAGTATACTACTACTAATTACTACCGCTACTGCAACTGTTGCTACTTCTGAAAATAATAGTGATCATAATGACAACGATGATTATGATAACGAAAAATAGTTTTTACAATGTAATGGCACTACTGTTGATAATAATTAAATTAATAATAGCATTGAAAATAATAATAAGAATGATATTAATAATACTAATCATAAAACTAATTATAATAATAATGATTTTAAAAAGATAATAATGAAAATAATCATCATTATCATAAAGAATAGAGTTCTAATAAAAATGATAATAATCATATTAATGATGATAATAAGAGTTGCAGGAACGAGTTTTTACCAAAATGTGGCTATGATCCCCTCTTCCTCCTAATCCACCTACGATTATTTTGTTTGTTTGTTTGATTCCCAAATATATTATTCCATAGAAAAAAAAAGAAAGTCAGAAATAAACGAAAGAAAATAAACAAAATATAAATACATTGATAAATAAATGAATTAATAATCCATATTTCTTTTATCACAGTGACTGCCTGTACAACAATTTCCAGATGCGAGCCGATTGGGAAGGCATCAATAATATGACTTACTCAATAAATAGTCTGGAATTGTTCCCTCTCTACACCAAGATCTCCGTGGACGTTCAGAAGGAGGTTTGGAACAGCAATATGACACCTTGCGAGAGTTTTTCTAACCACGAAGGCCACCAGCATGATAAATTAATACATTAAGAAGAACGTTTTGAACAGCAATATCTTAAATCTTAATTATAAACACCATTTATCTACTTTTGCCACATTCCACCCAGGTGAGGTGAATGGTATCATGTAGGAGGAAACTCATTGCATGCTTGAGCGCCTTGTCATGGTAGCTCGGCTACAGCCGGGGGTGGTACGATTGCTGGGCCCTCAGGGGGAGCAGTATAATACTTATAGGGCTACCCTGGGTTAACAAGACAATATTATTATTATTCCTTCCACACAAAATCAATCCAAGACGCGCTGATCTACTTATTTGTTAGCATCTTCCATGATTCCATCTCGTACACAGGCCCAGTTTCACTCCCCTAATTGCCGGTTCTCAGGATACTCGAAAGTCTTTCTCCTGTGGTTTGAGATAATGCTGCATTGCTGCCATTAGCCCATTTTATGCGGCAACTTAAATTATCTTCCATGCAACAATAATATTTTTTTTTCTTCAGATGCAAGAATGCTTGTGATTGCTTATGATTGTCAAAGCATAAATCTCCAATTTATGTTTAAAAGATTGATCTTTGATTACTTTATTTATCAAACACAATGCAGATAGGCTTCAGTAAAACACAACCTTCGCAACTTCATATGTCTTTTCGTAACGATCCCTTGAGCATTGTTAATTGCCGTGAAGATTCTGGGTTCGATCATCGAGGACAGCCTCAAATGGAGTTTGTACATTCAGGACATTTTGTCTCGAGCGAATCCGCGGATGTATATGGTGAGATCACTGAAAGGATTCTCACTACCTGGCATATATAGTTCATTGACTTTTACTTTTAGCAAAATCATCAAGAATGTCCAGAAGCGCGAGCCCTCAGAACTACTCTGAGCCCTCAATACCACACGTACAAGAGCACTCCGAAGGCTAGGCGGGGATCCAGGGGGGGGGGGGGGGGGTCTGACGGACCCGGCCCCCTCCCCCGGCCCGTGTTGTGTTGATTATACTTACTTTGTGAAGAATATTATTATATGTATTTTTTGTACGCTTTATGTAATTATTGTTTTAATATTCCTATGTATTTCATGTGCTTTTATTTAAACTAAGTTTAGTTCAGCCCTTGGGCTGCTGTTTTCAGTATTTTTGATAAACCATTCAGTAAAATACGTGATCTTAAAGGTAATACAAAGTTTGTCCCCCTCCACCCCCCCCCCCCCAGTCCATAGTCTGGTCTATTTAATTTTGATCTCCAAACTACAATGCAGATATGCTTCAGTAAAACACAACCCCCGTAACTTCATATGTCTCTTAGAAACGATCCCTTGAGCATTGTTAATTGCCCTGAAGATTCTGGGTTTGATCATCGAGGACAGCCTCAATTGCAGGGCCGTAGCAAGAGTTTGATTTTTTTGTTTTCTTGATTTTTTTTTTAAATATTTTTTTTTTGGGGGAGGGGGGGGGGGGGGGCACATACATGTAATTGATCGACGTCCTGGGGAGGGATCTTAAAAAGTTCAACCTATCTTGGAAAAATAATTTGGGGCACGTGCCCCCCCCCCCCCCCCCCCCGTCAGGAATCAGGAATCCAACATTCTATACCACATCTCTCCAGAAAAGGGTATAAGTGCATACAAGACAAGATTTAAAAGAATAACACGAGCCATAATATTGTCTTACCTAGCAGTATTAATGTATGCATTCGACTATTAAAATACAATTATTCCTAACAGGTGAATGATAATAATTTTTTAATGAGGTACTTTCAAAGATCTAAGCATTAAATTTGATAAAAATAGCCTATTATCATTGTTAAAGCGTAAACACGTAAAGTTAACCGCTGTATAAAAAAGTGACTATTATAACCAAGGTAATTATTATTATTATGATAATTATCGTTTTCATTATCATGATAATGTTGGTGGTGATAATGATGATGTTGATGATGAATATGATGATGTTGTTGATGATGATTATGAGGATAATAGTGATAAAAATGTTCATGATGGTGGTGAGGACGATTATGATGATTGTGATGGTGATGGTGATGATGATGATGGTAATGATAATGATGATGATAATGAAAATAATGTTAATGATTGTGATGATCATGATGATGACGATTATTATTATTCGTATTATTATCATTAATATTATTATTATTTTATAATTGTTCTTATAATTATTATTGCTATCATCATCATTGTAATTATAATTATCATAAGTGTACCGGTGGATATTTCTGAATATGAATTATTAACCTTATAGGTGTTGCTGTCAAAATGAAACGCTCGAGCCATACATTTAGCAATTTGTTATAATTTTAGAAATTGCAACCAGACATGATTTCAGAGAAATAAATTGAAGGAAAAAATTCTGATGTATTTCAAGATCTAGGAATCGAGTATGTTTTCTCTTTTCAACTACATGAATGTCTTTATGAGAGCTATTGGTATTTAATGGAAAGCAACCGATTTAAGCATGTTTCAAATGTGTCCATAACGCAATCAAAATATGAAATAGTCCTGGATAAAATTAATATCAAACGAAATTTGCAATATAGCATAGAAAATGAAACTTATTTTTTAATTATACAATATCAAATGTCGATAAGTGATCAACGCAAAATATAGGCTATAAGCACATTATTGTTATAAATCAAGTAGAATTTCAAAGGAAATGGAGAAATCCACTTAAAAGCAGAGCTTTTATTTGTGTGGATTACTCTAAAAAGAAAGAGGGAAGAAAAAAAAGGAAGATGGATAAACGTAAGATCAAAATTAAAAACCTACCTAATGGAAAATGCATATTCAACCTAGTTCTTAAATTGTTACCTTACCTTGTTATCTACTGTTTCATAATTTCACTTTAAATTTGTTCTCTTGTCATATCTGTTTAGTTTTAATTGTATCAATATTGTAAAGCGCTTTGATATAACTGTCTTATGAAAAGCGCTATATAAGTAAAAGTTATTATTATTATTATTAATTAAAACACGTGCACTCAGGGCTCGGAAGTATCAGCTTTCAGAAGCAAAACACAGTCGAGCAGTGCATGGGTGCCTATACTCCAACACCCACGAGCGGTCGTGTGTATCTCTTCCAAGGCGTTTACTCATAGGCCTAATGATTTCTTTATTTAATCGATAAATGTCAATCTGTTCATAGAGACAGTAATAGCTCATTCATCAGCTCGAAGAAAAAGTATAACAGTATAATAATCTTGATTTATTTTGAAAATTAATGAATTTAAATTGACAACTGTTGAGATTTTACCCTTTTTACGATAAACATTTAAATTCATTTTACACCACACGTTCCAAGAATAGTTTGTTGAATTGCTTTAATTGAGTGAAAATAAACTGGAATTAAATGTTATAATACTTATAATTATAATAATAATTTCGAGCAGTTCGACACCCTCGAACCCTGAAACTGCTTCGCCATTTAAACAACTGTTGTATGCATTCAGTGGCCTTAATTTGCTCATCATATACGCCTTTATCTTATGCTTGCTTAATACAATTGAAATGGCAGAAACTCAACCCACAAGAGTAACATAGTTTTAACAAGTGTAGAGTTTTGTAAACAGCATATAATACATAAAATCATGGTGGAAACTTCGCAAGCGTTTTGGTTTCATAATGCTCTTCAGGTGAAGTGATCGTTTCAAAGCTTTACATGATTATACTAGTGAACTCGCCCACTTGTCTTGCACAATGTAACTAAACAATATATGTTTACATGTATGTTCTTAAGACTGTAGTTTCAAAGCCGGCCTATTCACAAAAGATAAGATAACTTGCCGATTGTCTACATTAGCCTTCACATATAGTTTACATCCCCATCTTCTTTAGAGGACCCCCCCCCCCCCCGTCCTCCTCCTCCCTCCCCCGTTTAAAAGTTTTATCATACGCCACAGATTTTACAAATATTATGTTTTAACAGCTTTAATGCACTCCACCGTATTGAGTTCCAGTCCCTGGTAACAAAATACATTCATTGATCAAAACCAACGAAATGAACGAATGTGAGTCTGCAAACGAAGACTAGTGTCACAGTATTTCATTGAAACGCGGGTTAAAGTTCAGGTTCAAGAATCGCTTACAATTTTTGTTTTTGCCTGGCCCCAAAGTTCATTTAATTACCAGTTTGTGCCAAGATAGATCCATGATCATATATATTGTTAAGATTCCTGTGTCAATAAACTTCATTGAGTGCACCAGTTATCAGCTTCTTCGAGTAGCAATATCACATGGAATAAATCAATTCTTTATGCCATACGGACTTTGATCAATAACAAAATAGCGCCGTGGAACACAATAAAAACCGTCGAGGTCGTACAAAAATAAATGACATTATTGTTGCACGGTAGAACTGTCGTGTGCTTATCATTGGTACATCGCGTTGTGAAATACATAAATTAATCGTGCTGAATATAATCAGAACAGTTTGCAACGTTGCACTTGAAGGAGACTCCAGGAAATAGAACACAGAGGGGCTTTGAGGGCGAATGTCACATTATTCAGTAGTGAAACATATTCACCTGTGCGGACACCCCTCTCGAACTGGGTTTTTTTTACTTTGAAGGCGGATTCAACGCTGGTAATAATATCTTATCGCCATGGCCTCCAAAAATATGATTATTCTCATCGTCTTGCTCGGTAAGTATTAATAAATACACTCTTAAGAGAATATAGACGCATAGAATGTTTGTTATTGGAACGGCGAGGCACAGACTTTTTGAAGGTCTTAATAGACCTATTCGAAACAGGCATAATGTTTTATCGATCTATTTTCCCTTATTCTGTCGATCTGTTTCATACTACACCGAAGCGTACATGCATGTATGATGAAATATATACAATTCGTCCTTTTGACCCATATCAGGCCTACCACAGGAAACTCTGGTATGGGCCTGAGCATCCGTATTTAGTCTTTGTAGTGAGTTGTAATTGTTTACACTTTACACTATGAATATGGTGTAGATCATGACGGTCTAGATTCCACTAAAAATCATGTCTATCATAACTGGCAATCATACTGTCACAGCACGGTGTGTTTAGAATTATTGTCTTTGCATTAAGATAAGACGGTGATGCTCCGCCTTATTTGATGATGATTCTTATTATTATCATCTTCAGCATCATCGCCATCATCATCGCCATCATCATTATTGAGCATAATCAAAATGCGAATAAATTCCATGCATTTCATTTGAATAACATGTGTAATGCAGTAAACTAATATATAGGTCTGTACATGTTATCAACGTCGGATCGCAGTCGACACTGCATCATCTGTTTCATTAATACTAATGAGGTGCCCTTGATAATTCAATATATTCCAATTAAACGTATGGCCATTGTGTTCGGGTCCATGGAATGGCGGTGTATATTGGCAAAAGAAACAAAAACACAATTCACATGTGATATGTGTAATGCTAATGAAACCAAACAGTAACCGTTATGTTCCTGGCGAAAATAATTCTCCAAAATTATGTTTCACAGACTTGATATGTTAATGGGAATGAAAAAAAAACTGTACAAATTATGTTCCAGCGAAAATAGAGATTCTCGAGTAACTCTAATAACTCTCGTTCTTTTTTTCTGGCCGTAACTTTTTTTCTTCTCAATCTTGTCTTTTGTAGCCTAAACCAATATCTGTCAGTCTGCAAACGAGTGTTGGAGGGAGGATTGAGGGACATCCTGGTATAAAGTTTCCCAAGCAGATCAATTTATAAATAAAACAAAGTTTTTGTAAAGGGGGGAGGGGGCTCAATTCCGAGAAAAAAACCTTACTGTGCGTTTTGTTTTAACAATTTGAAGACGGGCATTTATTATGTGCAGAGTTAATATTGTATGGCATATTAGTTTAACAAGAGGGGCACAAGCCGGTTGACAACCCCCGCCCCTTTATCCGCCACCGCTCATTATACCCATATTATTTTCAACGTTCTCTTAAAGATAAATAGATAAATAATTAAATATAGAAGGAAAAAATTAACAGAATCAAACGAAACTTACACTGAATTATAAATAAATAACATGTGCCGAACAATTTGGTAGAAAATGTATAGTGGCTGAATAATGAGCATTGAGAGAAAAGGAAATCCGGGTAAGTAAAAAAAAACAAAAACACGCGAAATCCTCATTTAGGGTGTATTTTGGCAAACGTGTGGTCACGCGTGTTTATCTACATGAGACCCCCGGGCACACAGCCAAGCCGACTCTAAACCAACAGATTCTTTTCCATCTGAGGAAATGTAATTTTGATTGTCGATCTGCTGTCGGTTATCTGTTGATCTCGTCGACGTAACTGGAGTATAAACGTGGATTTTAAAAAAAAGTTATGTGAGCAATTGCTCGATCATTGAGGCCGAAAGTACCTATATACCATTTTGAAAGATCTTCTGGGTTTTACATAATGCCTTCTGGGTAATAAAGATCTGTTTTCTAATGACCAATCTCGTTCTCTGTAAACAAATACAAATATATATTATATATATATGCAGGATTTGCAAATGCCAAATATTAGGGTAATTTCCTGTCAGAACTAGTTTAAAGCAATCGTAAGCGTAACTTTAAAATGATTCTGTCCCTTCCGTCATATCTTAATATAGCATCGTTATCATTATTGTTAAACTATTTATCCACCTGCATGACGTATTGTCATGTCGATATTCTCATGCACCGGGCCTCTATCGTCATGTGACCTTACTAATTCACACCTAAGTATGCATATATTATGACAGCCTGACTAAGTCGGCGCAGGGATGCATGCCCCTCCCCTAAGAAAAAGACGGGTTTGATCAGGGAAGGAAAATGAAGAGAAAGACGGGTTTAAGAGAAGGAAAGTGAAAAAACACACAAACCTACCCAACCACTCTACAATGCAATTTCTGCTCAGTCATCATTTTTATTTTTTATTTTTATACAGAATTCTGATATATTTTAATATTTTGTTTGTGGTCTTTTGTTGATGGGGGTCTGTTTTTTCATTTTTGTATTTATTCGTTCGTTCGTTCGTTCGTTCGTTCGTTTGTTAATGTGTTTGTTTTTCTTCATTGTATTGCGTTTCAAGGTCTCATTTTAACAAATTGTAATCATTTAGGTCTATTGGGACCGTAAAGTTCACATGGTCTATCGGCTGAAAACATAGCAAAGTAAAATAGTCAAGGAGAATAATTTATACTCCTTTCTTTAAAATCCAAGATCTTGTTCCGGGAAGAAAAATATATATATTCAAAATTTCAATTCCTTTCTTTAGAGCGTAGAATAGTGTGATTTTGCCAAACAAGGTTCCATGCTCTAACCTTGTATAACTGTTACATCAACGAACTTCACATCACGGCATTTTTCTTTCATGAAAACCAGATATAGATACAAACTGTACAATGGAACAAATATGGATGCCTTTTCTATGACAATAAGTGGCCCAGTTTTCAAAACGTATCATTGATTTTTATTTATACATCCACCAGTTGCTATTGACAACGTTATACCATTTTTACGTCAGGGTTTATCACAATCTTTATTCGTTTGATAATTAAAATGCAATCAAATTGTGTAATGAATGGATGCAAAAAACGAGTCATAAATCACTCGGGGGAAATTGGAATATACATTTTTGTATAGATTGGCTCTAGCTTTAGAATTCAATTAATTTTACTTTCAAAAATAGGCATTTTGACGGGGGTTGATGATGATAATGATAATGACGATGTTAATAATAATAATAATAATATGATTCAGTTACATGGGGGGGGGGGGTTAAGATTTTCAAGTGGGGGCATGAGTAGTTTGAGAACTCAATTAGGGGGTACACGTGTTGTCTATGTTTAGGTACAGGTATGCCGAGATTGGGTTTCTATCCCCCATCCCCTTAAATCCACCATTGCCCTTCCAAAATGAACATTGCTGTGACTGTAATTGTTGTTAGCATTTTTAATGACGTCATGACGCGCGACTCTAGGAGATTTGTTTTTGGAGAGGGAAGGGGGGGTGGTTTCAAGACTTGAGTTTTTTTGTGTTTTTTTTTTTTTGGGGGGGGGGTTGCTTTCATTTCCTACAATACCTTGCTTGAATGTATTCATAATCGATAACATTTTGGGAAGCTTCAAGAAATGGGGGTTTAAACCCCCAAGCCCCCTCTCGATGCACTTGACAACCGCTGCTGACCACTTATAGGTCAACAGCATATTTAGATATGTAGATAAAGACATAAATGCTCTCTCTCGATCGTGATTTCAACTAGGATTGTAAAATACGGTACTTTTAATGTTGTCTCTTTATAGGCACTAGTTTTCATAATCATCATCAATTAAGTAGAGAATCTTTGTAAATTATTATTTCACACCATTTTGTGTATAGAGCATGATTGTGTCTAACGAGAGAATAAGAAGAACTGTTTGAATAACCTATCGGAGCAAAATATGTACACATTTCATCTAGTCTAGGACAATATTTTACAAACATCTGTACAAATCTGTGTTGTTCGAATTTCTTACGCACAAGGGGGCGTTCACTTTCCGCGCGGTCTGTGGATAGTCTATCATATCAGACCCTTGTTCATTATGTGTTCTAAAAAATGATGGATTAGATTTGTCTGTCCCTCAAGCCACATAAGATCATCGTGATTAAAGGGGAGATGTTGTTTAAAAAATAGCAAAGTGACTTGAATGTTAGCAGCAAAGCTCAATATTGTGTGTGGTGTTCTTTTTTTACCTGACTGCTAAAAAAGCATAAATGCTTGTAAGTAAGCAGCCAGAGGACCGACGGCTTTAGGTCCTCTCCGATGGACCTGGTAGTGAAGATTATAATGCCTTACCAAAGGGCACTAACACATCGCCTTGGTTTCGAACCCGGGTCGCAGGATTACGAGACCACTGCTCTACCAACTGAGCAATCGCGCTATGATAACCCTATATGCCATGAGGATTTTGTCATCGACGGAGGGGGTATATCACTGACTCTGGTGTGTTTATTTTGCCCTATTTAATAATAATAGATCTAAGCAGAATGGTCTCTAATAAGAAAGCACTAACATAGAAACTCTACGACTTTGTGTCGCAAAAGAAAAAGAAGATAGCGCAGTGCTGTACGTCATCATTCAATACTTCCAGTCGAATGTTGGCTTTGTGATACATGATGGAAATGACGAAAGTGGAAAGTGGAAAACCAGGTGTTGTTACGATCACAGTTTTTGGCAAATCAGTACATGTTTTTTCTACTTGGACTTCAGATGAAACTTGACCCAATTAACGCCAAAACTAATTTGAAAACAGGTAACTTTACGAGGGATTAAATGATGGAGAATTGTTATCTTGTAAATATGACAAAAAAGCTCACGATATACACTTTAAAAGCACATTATCATCATACTCAGCCCCAATAGATGTCATTAGAAGTAGTAGTAGTGTAATTATTATAATTGTAATTATGTTTATTATCGTTACTACTTCTATCATTAATAATAATGATACTAATGATGTTGATAATAACAGTAATGGTAACAAAGAGGTGCGATGGCTAAGTGGTATAGCAGTGGTCTCGTAACCCTGAGGTCCTGGGTCCGGTCCGTAACCAAGTCGATGCACTATTGCCCTCTGAGAAGGCATTAATCTGTATTTACACGCCCCTCGGAGAGGACTTAAAGACATCGGTCCCCTGGATGCTTACTCACAAGTACACACATGCTTTCTTACCAGTTGGGGAAAAAACTGTAGTGATAATACTACTAATGATTCTACTACTACGACTACTACTTAAAATACAAATAATGGATGATGATGATGATGATGATGAAGATGATGATGATGATGATGATGATGATGATGATCATAATAATAACGATATTATAAATAATACTAATACTAATAATGATAAAAATTATGATAATGTTAATAATAACGATCATAATAATAATGATAACAATGATGATAATGTTAATAACAACGATGATAATAATAATGATATAATGTACTTCCTATCGTCTAGGTGTGAGTATATCATGGGTAACAGCAACCGACCCTATTACCGACCCTCTAACGACCCCTAATGCCACCGCAACAACAGCAGCGGTCACGACCGTCCAGACAACGGGAACGACGACCGTCCCAGCAACGGGAACGACACCGAACGATACCACCACAGCTGATATGACAACGTCACTAACGCCGACGACGTCGAACGACACGACGGAACCGCAGACGACCACTGCACCGCCAACGACGCCGATACTGACGACGACCAAGGCTCCGCCCGAGATTGGTACGTGGACCGTGGTGGCTGGCGCCAAGAATCAGACTTGTATGAAGATGTCTTTCAAAGGAACGATCACCCAGACAAATGTCGTAAGTTTGGCGGTAGTGTAATAACGCCTCGTGTGCATCGGGTGTGATACGTATGTTTGACGTATTCTCATTTGTTTAAAGGCTGAGTCCACTCCAAAAATAAGTTGATTTAATAAATGCAGAAAACCAAGAGAAACAGAGCCAACATAAATTGAGTAAAATCGGATAACTAATAAGGAAGTTATGAATTTTTTGAAAAAGTATGGAACAATGAAAATCACTACACAAATTACCAGTTTGGTTATCAATTTGTGACGTCGTTGCCTCACTACTTATCAATTGCTAGTGGACTCGCCCTTTAAAAGCGCGTTGAATACGAGGGTTTTTTCCTTCAATAAACAGAATGTCAATTATTTTCAAAAACAATTCTACTCGCCATTTATATCCCAATGAAATCCTAACCGGATTACGTAATACGTCATCGTCATGTTCGCACGTTTCAGTAGGTGACGAACAAGGCTACTGAAATTGCCTTTGCATAATTTTTCAAAAGTATTTGCGATCGTGATAATAGGCCATAATGTAACGAAATTTAATGCATACGACTTTGTGAAGTGCCTCGTTACAAATTGTGTGATTCCCGCGTAAGTTACGAGTAATAATACTTCAATAATCAGAATGCAGATTGCATAGACGTGTTTTTAGGTAGGACAAGCCCTGATTGTCTTTTGTCACACTTCCATTATTCTTCTTGTCTTTATATAGGATCCCATCCTGATCCCGATCACGGCTGCTGCGGACTCGTCATCGTGCAATGATGACGAGTCTGACTTCGTGCTCCAGTTCAAAGACGAAAACATGACCGATATCTCAGTCACTCTCAGCTTCGTCATGCAGAACAAAGAGACATCATATATGTATTCGTCATCAATCACATATAGTAAGTTTAACTCTTATCATGCCACAGGGCTAATCCCAATTGTGCCAAACCCCAAATCCCCGAGTGCCAAGTTTATATTGAGATAATCTGATTAACGCGATGGTTCTATGAACAGCGCGTGCAAAACACACAGCATACTACAATGAGCATACACAATTACTGCTACTACAAAAGTGTGCACGCACGAACATGGCAGCATAGCACATGCACAAAGCACTATAACGATAGCGTGCATGCATCATTATGGCAGGCTACGAGTTAAAGGCAAGATCGCGTTCTTGCAAAGATGATTTTATAAGCTTTCTCTTACTTTTATTTCATGCCATATTTTCAGGGGCCAATTGTTTCAGTCTAGCATAAATAATAATGACAACAACAAAAACAATTTCCGAGTTTAAAGTAGCGCTTATTACTGTTAAATACCTCATTTTCAAACAAAAATGCGATGTTTTGCCCTAACGTTTACACTTGCGCTGAAACATTACCGACTGAATTAAAGATCAGTGATTTTTGGCGTGTTTTTGTTGGTAATGCGCATGTGCGGTCTTCCCGATTTTCCGGCTGTACCCCGGCCCTGCCATTAAATTGGTAACAATCCAAAAGTGCTGAAGGTCACGTGCCAAACATCGCAATTTTTAAGCTGCTATTGTTTACATTACCAAACATCACGCGGACATTAAAATAAAATCACATTCCGGCTAGGAATGTTTAAGGTATGGCATCTTTGTCGTATAGTTGCCTAGCAAACTTCACCCAAACATCGCGGTCAGGCCCCGTTTTGGCATCTTTTGGCATGTTTGGTTGCAAGTGTAAATGGCCCTTAAAGTGTTTAACTGATATAATATTATTCCGGTCATCGAATTCAGGCTTGCCCACCCACAATGTATGCATATTCTCTACACATTGGGGAACATTCAAGACAGGCGTCATTTTACAGACGCTCATGTTAAGCAAACTACATTTACATTCGCATTCTACTGGGTAGGCCTACCTATTTAAATACCTGGGTAGAGAATGGCACATGTGGATTAATGTCTTGCCAAAGAACGTTAGAACCGGGCTGGAATTCGAACCCTCAGTCGTTGGATTAAATGTCAAGTGAATGAACCTCTATACCATGACACAGCCATGCAGAAATGACCGATATGCATGAGAAAAATTGAAAGGGAATGACGTTCAGTACAAATGAGTTTTATTTCACTTTTCAGTGATACTTTAACAAGTGGATAGTAAACCTTGTTAGTAGCCAGATTTTGTTATATTTTCAGATCAAACAACCGTTCCTAATGTCCAGATCCTTTTTGCGACTCCAGTTGGCAACAGCTATCAGTGCAATAAACAGATGATTTCACTAGGCGCTACCTACAATCTCACACTAGAAGACTTGCGACTCCAGCCGTTTGCCTCGTTTGCTAATAATGACTTTGGAAAAGGTAAGTAAACATGAGATATGTTATACTACAAGTACAACTATAACTACTACTACTACTACTACTACTACTACTACTACTACTACTACCACTACTACTTCTACTACTAATATTATTATTACTACTAATACTACTACTACTACTACTACTACTACTTCTACTACTACTTCCACTACGACTACTGCTACAGTGTGACCACGCGGGAAATAACTAAACAAAACGAAAGAAGATAACACTGATAACTTAATGATTGTAATAACAAAGTTAACGATGATAATGATACATTGCACTTTATAGATTTTTTTTTCTTCATACCACTATTCCATAAAAAACATGAATCATTATCTCGACTAAATTTCTATTTATTATTTTACATTTTTCTCCTGATACGGTTGAAGCCTATTCGTGTGTGAGTCCTCCAAGTGGTCCTAATGCCGCCGTCATCGTCGGGTTGGTTCTCGGTGCCATCATCCTCATCCTTGTCATTGCTGTCGTCGTCTTGTATAGGAAAAAGAAGGGGCCTGGGAGGGGCTACAACAACTTTTCATAAATGATCGGAAACTCAGCCACTCTTTAAATCCCCTCTGCACTACTTGTAGCTACTTGCTCCCTCTTTTTTTAACGTTAATTGAGAGCGGAGTTGATGAGATAACCACCCGTCAGTGACCACACTGGGAGGTCTAATCCCTCCTGGCCAAACTAGTGCAGACGGGCTTTAGTGTTGACGCATGAATCGTCTGAAGCTCGTTGCACACGAGGCGTCATTTGCCTGACGTACCACTGCGTCAGCGACTGACAGTCTTTGACGCGCTTTGTCGTATAGTGATAGCGTATAAAGGGTGATGCAAAATGACCAGTAGAAGCATTGCGTTGAATTACTGACGCATGCGTTCATTGCCTTCATAGACTTGATTAGCGGAGGTAATAACGCAATACAAATTACATCTCGTATGTAACGGACATTACACAGGTTTCTGCAAAATTATACTGACCCGATACGAATAGCATACAGTGCGTCGTTTCAGTCGCTTAATATCATGAAGATAATATGACGCGTGTGTCAGTAATTAAAAGGAATGTTTGCTCTTTTCATTCATACAGCATTCATTATTTATACGATGTCACCCATACATGGCGCGCCAATTACAGCGCCTGCCGCTGACGCAGCACAACATCAGCAAATAACGCCTCGTGTGCGACGGGTTTTAAGGTTCTCTAATAATACCGTCTTTTAGTTGAGTAACTTTTTGATAATTGTGCCGTCTTTACTAAACAAATTATAAAGAATTAAAGAATAACTTCATGCATTAAAAGTATAAACAAACTTTTGTATTAAAGCCTGACGCGAGACGTCATTTGCCTGATGTAGGTTTGCATTAGCGATTGATGTTGTCCTTTAATATAAACAAAGCAGGTGTATATATTTCTAACCCTATGATTTCTCTTCAGATTTTCGAAACCCCAGATGCATTAAGCTTTGATACCGTCTTTCAAAATTCATGAAATGGAGCGTAGAGTTTAGATTGCACACTTAAATAAAGGATAACATTTCAGTTTAAAATTATTATTAATTTCTTCTTTTTCTTCTTCAATTTTTCGCTGAAATTATGTGAAATTATTTTAAGATAATAAGTTTATTGAAGTTTGTTGTAGAGTTAATTACTATTTAATAGAATGTAGAGGTCAGTGAAAAGATCATGAACAGTTCTTTGAACTAGTTTTTAAGGCCACTGTTAGGTTTTGTGACGTTACCTCATAACAAATGGAGTTTGATAATGTCAATATTGGACTTGCCATTCGGGGGCAAATTCCGTGATACATAGTATACCGTTGTTTGTTTGTTTGTTTGTTTGTTTTACCTGACTGCTACGAAAGCGTATGAAAGTTAGCAACCAGTGGACCGATGGTTTTAAGTCCTCTTCGATGAACTTGGTAACGAGGATTAATGCCTTAGGGGTACTAGCGCATCGACTTGGTTTCGAACCCGGGACCTCCCGGTTACGAGACCATCGTGTGTTGAGCATAAAGAATATAGAACTCAATATTAAGAAATATACCATAGACCATTTTCATTTATGAAATAATTCATATGGAACTGTTGTTGAACTTTTAAGAAAATGGTATAAGCTTACATTAAGCCTATATTTTGGTTGGGGAAAGATCTGACTATGTATCGGCAAACTCACTGTATCCAAATGTACATGACCTTCTTGAATATTATCTTGGAATATATAGAAGCACAAAATATCATGTCATTTAAATGCTCTTCTATGTTGTAGCCAGAATCTATATTTCAAGTACGTGTTTTTCTTCAAAATGTTACTCGTTGTTCATTTTCTTTTTAAAAGAGTGTTGTGTCTGGTTATCATATTCGTTTGTAAACAGTTATCATAGATGGATTAGCATCGTTTACGTTTACGTGATTGTTATGTTATAATGTGCCTTAATCTTTTAAGTGTCTTTTACTCAGAATATCTGAAATTGCCAGAATATGGACTTATTCTTAATTTCGTCTTTTCGTTACAGTTTACCTTAACTTCGTAACTTACTCGTCGTTTGCAAATGATATAGGCCTATCATATTTCTTATGGTTTTTATGTGTATACTATTTGCATGTGTAACTCGAGAAACACGCAATATAAATTGTTTTTATTAGTACTATTATTAGATCAGCTCCCTAAATCATAAAATTTGTTATCAATAACAAAATACCATAACTGCGATAATCTATTGAAATGAACAGCATTTGATTAGCTTTTGGCGAATTTGTCACAGTAATGTGACCGTTTTTATTGATGATAAGTTTTATGAAACGGGGAAGGAGCCGGTAGTGCTAAAATACTGTTGTAGACTGATAATAAAAGAAAGAAACTTAACAAACATTGGACAAATATAAACTACATTCCACAGTCATAGTGAGATATCAGATAAATTGTTTTGTCATATTTTGTGCAAATTCGATAACAAAATATATCACAGTCATGTATGTCATGTAGTTATGTACCCAGATAAAAAAATAGATGTTAAGAATTTCACTCTTTTCTCGGTCATATTGTGTTCTCCTCTTTTGATATGTCAACTAGGAAGAGAGAGAAAAGATAAGAGACTATGTGTACGTTGAGAAAGAAATAGATTTTTCACTCCAGCGCAATCAAACTCAGGGGTTGCTGTAGTGTACCCTAGGGGGTGTTAATGCTTCACTTTTTCTGGCCAGAATCAGGCATCTGTTACGCGTTTAGTTTAAAACACGGTTGCGTCTTGGCTTACTTTTGTAGAATCACCGAAAAACGGCGATCACGAACGCCGATCGTAAACTCACAAAAAGATGCGTTTACAATTTGTAAACGCGTTTAAATGGGGTCTACGCACTGACATCTAGTGGGTCTACGTACGTAGCATGCACAGTGAAGGTCACACAAGGCCACACAAGGAGAACTGCCTGGATGAGCCAGAGAAGTAAGCATGAACAGTACACCGTGGAACTGCGATCACGATGAGCGTTTACGATGAGCGTTTCAGATCGCTCATTCTACCTTCAAAATCAAGCATGAACGCGCCCCTAGATGATACCCCCGGCTCCAATGTCCATGGTTCTATACTTTCTTCCGTTTTTGTTTGAACTCAGGGTTGCCCATTTAATGTTGATAGATCTCCATTACACCAACGCTACCACCCCCTACTTATACTTATACGTCCGACGAAAGGGCGGGCTGGTGAGCATAATTATGAGTTTGTTGATAACGCCATCTTCGGCGCCTTGAATCAAGTGTGTTGGGACTTTAAAGAACAGGACAGTAGGGTGCCAGTCACGGGGAAAGAGAAACAGATGAGGAGAGAGAGAGAGAAGGTTTAAAGAAACCTAGACTATATAGTGAGAGACAGCCAGATAGAGTAGAGAGACAGAGCGAGGAGGGGCGGGGGTTCGAGGAAAATAATTATGTGACATTTTCCTTAGATCGTTACTATCCATAATTGGGTAAACAGTCTGCTACTGCCTTATTTACTTACTGAAAGTTATGATAAACCTATTCAAGGCCTGATTTACTTGTAATTTATTGGCTGTATGACAGTCGCGCTCCGGCAACAAGAATTGTTCGGCGATCAATCTCCTTCACAGACTGAACTCCTAAATGTAAGAGAAGAACTCGAACTGTATAACTAACCTTACCTTTACTCAACTTTATCTCCAACCTTGTATACACATTTGATGAAATAAAACTCAGAGAAATTGTCAGCAGAGCTGAGCAGTTGTTGCATCACCTTACACCCTAAATAAAACTTTTTTTTTTAAGCGCGAATAGCACATTGACATTAGCAAATGCAACGTAATAAGATAAATAAGGTATACAAATTTGATTTCTCGAAAGGCCTTCCGATCATCTTATAGAAACATGTTCCTTGTTTAACGCGCTATTTCAGCAGCTTGCTGTGTTCTCTATTCAGTCAAACCCTAATGCCCTGTTTAAACATATATATATATATATATATATATTTTTTTTTTTAAATATTTTTATTTATATATTTATTTAGTTAACGTACTATTGCAGAATCGTGTGTGAACGAGGCTCAGTGGAGTCCAAGGTGAAAGCAAGCGTCAGTTATAAGCGACCATGTAGATTATATGAATTAATCTGATGGCATTCCGTGTTAACTTGTCAGGCCCATATTTGCTGATAAGCCGAAGGGGTAAACGAGTTTGTGGGTGCATGTGACATGACCTCAAAAGAGAAAAACAGATATCTTGTATTAGTCAACCTATAACGACGCATCTATATGAGCATTAGTGTAGCAGGGATCCAGATAATGAGGAGGTTTCAGCATCATGGAGGGGGGGGGGGGGCACACCAGTCTTACTCGTCGAAATTCGAACTCCAGATAGAGAGAGAGATAGATAGAGAGAACGAGAGAGGGAGAGAGAGAGATAGAGAGAAAGAGGGAGATAGATATATAGAGAGAGAGGGAGAGAGAGAGAGGGAGAGAAAGAGAGAGCGCGCGCGCGAAAGAGAGAGAGAAATTTGGTTCGGCTTGGTTTTGTTTTATTATCCATAAACAATCGTTTATACATACAAAAATAATTACAAATAATACGACTTGATTGCTCTATTTAAAGGGAGAGAGAGAGAAAGAGAGAGAAGGAGGAAGGGAGGGATAGGGAGAGAGAGAGAGAGAGAGAGAGAGAGACAGAGAGACAGACAGACAGACAGAGAGACAGATACAGAGACAGAAAGAGAGAGAGACAGAGAGGAAATTCGTGTATATAGCGTCTTTACGCTAATTAAAAAAATGGCAATGATCTCTACTAGTACTAAGTATTATTCGTAATTGCACACAATGATTTTGAAACGTGTAACATTATGCTATAGTATATACAGAAGCTGTAATTGGTTTCGAACAAATGCCACTGCATAGCGAAAATTTAGATTAGCAGAACAGGGGAAAAGTTTGAAGAAAATCCGATGTGGGATAAGATAGTTAATAGACAGTTTTACAAGATGTGATCAGGACACAAAGTGGTAACTCTTTACCTTTGCAGGCAGCTCAAGATGTGTTTTATGCTATGAGCATCGTGGGATATTTTCTTGAACTCTCAATTATCTCTTTCTCTCAAATTCTGATTTTACTAAAAACCAGCAAGAATTTTTTGATTCAATACATTTACTCAAACTATAAGAGCCCTTTTTTGTATATAATAGTAATAGTCCATATAGTCAATAATTATTAGCGACGATTCCTTTTTATACATGTATTTTTGCGTATTCATGGAATCAATGTGTAATGTATGACTAGTTATGGAGACACAGGCATATGACTCGTGCCTTTAGGTAATATCACCTCCTTCCTTCCTCTATAATGTAATGATTATCCGATATAAGAAGGAATATCATGAAAGTTCATCTATATTTAATAACATGTCTGAAATTGGAGGTACTTATAGTAGTAGGATCAAAAGTTAAAACATCACACATACGGAAACAAATATGTCTGAAATTGATTTCTGAATGTGAACTTAATATTGAGGGTAGACTTATCCTTTAACGACTCTCTCCATCTGTTCAAGTAATGTATACAGGGACAGTAATAGCTTAGGACCAATGTCATAAAACTGAATATGAACTTGATAATCAGGGTAGACTTTCCGTACAAAAAAAAAATTAATCCCTTCATGGGTTTAATTATACACAGAGGTAGTAATCTCCTCGGAGAAATGTTATACATTAATGAATGTGAATTTGATATTATACAAATAATATACATCAGGGAGGGCATTAGTAAGAATTACCCACACAAGGTACCTTTGGAACATTCTAACACGCCCGAGGCGATAGCCGAGGGTGTTTGGACTGTTTCGAAGGTGCCGAATGTGGTTAATTTTATTAATGCCCTCACAAAATGATGTGTATTATTGGTTTTATTTGTTTGATAAAATTATGTTTTATGACATGATTTTACTAGTGACCGGTCATTAGTATTTATTAAAAAAATACGTGTTAGGCAAAAAAAAATGCTTTATCATCTTATAACAGGGTAGACTTATCCTTTCAATAACATTCACCATAATTTCAAATATACAGAGGTGGCTATTGCCTTAGACAAATTTCCTTAATCTTGACGTGAACTTGATAGTCAATGTAGACTTTCCCTTTAAATAATTGACCCCTTCATTGGTTTAAGTATATACTGAGGCTGTAATTGCTTCAGACAAAATTGTCTTAGTTTAATCTTAATGTGGACTTGATAGTCAGGGTAGATTTTCCCTTTAAATAATTGACCCCTTCATTGGTTCAAGTATACCGAGGCTGTAATAACCTCGGACAGATGTCTTTAATATGAATGTGAACTTGATAGTCAGGGTAGACTTTCCCTTTAAATATTTGACCCCTTCATTGGTTCAAGTATACTGAGGCTGTAATTGCCTCGGACAAATGTCTTTAATCTAAATGTGAACTTGATAGTCAGGGTCAGGGTGGACTTCTCCTTTAACAGTTTAATGAATCCCTTCATTGGTTCAAGTATACTGAGGCTGTAATTGCCTCGGACAAATGTCACAAAGATGACAGACGATCATGTCTCGTCCTAACACACCGGAGTAGGCGGGTTAAACAGAGGGCGCACTGATGAGATACATGTCAGGTATTTATGTTATGTCGGCGCGGGAAGATGGGAGAATGGCATATCCAGTCGATGAGCGTAATGGATGAGAAGGGAGAAGTATCTTCTATCTTTGGAGGGCAAAATATCACACGAGGTAAATAAAGCAAAATGCATTCCTGTAAGAGGGATAATCACAATGGACATGTTAGAATTACATTCAACATAGATTTTAGCCCTTAGAGATTTCGGTGGTAAGCCCTTTATAAGCACCGTTTTTGTATATTATTGTTATTATTATTATAGATATGTTATTATGACTATGGTGTTTGCTTTGGATATGTCAAAGGATGGTTAAAATCTTTAATGACTATCACCAGTGTGGGGCCTCTTCATTGTAAATGTATGTCATTCGTCATATAGCTTTGACTCGTTCTAAAAGTATTTGTCTATGAACACAAACATGTTTTCATAAAGAAAATTTGATGGTCCACACTAATGAGCATTATAATGTCAAAGGGATGGTTCAAGATCGAAATTGATTGACATGTCATAATAATTATCATTATCTTATATATCAAGATAGGACATGCATGAAATAAATTAGCCTTGATCTTGCAATGGAGATGAAATTATTATATGATTTATTACACCCCTCCCCCCTCTCTCTCTCTCTCCCTCTCTCTCTTTCTTTCCCCATCTATTCTATCAATCCCTCTCGCCCTCTATCCTTCCCCTCTATTTCTTATAGGAGGCTTTTTGCTAGTATTCAGTATGAGCCGAAATGCAAAATTACAACTTACTTATTGAATTAAAACAGTAATTTATTGATCTCCAACAAACATTAAAAACATTAAAGAGTGACTATTTCAATTAATCAAACATAATTATACACTACAGTTTATTAAAAACTTTGTTTAGTAAAAGTAAGCTAGGGGATATTAATACTATTCACAAGTTAGTCATCTTTTGATAAATCTTGATCAATCTAAGAACGAAAAAAAGCAAGAAATGCTTTCGAACAATGTCTAAAACGATCTGAGCATCTTCCTCCGTACTGCGAACATGTTTCTCAAGACGACATGGGGCTGTAACCCCTCCGCCTCCTGAGCCTGAACTAATGAGATGAGTTGGCCTACATCTATTTTTATCCTCCAACAACTATCACTTGCTTTGCTCCTCTCATTTTCGCTTTAGACGGACGAGCGGGGAGTAATACGAGTCGGGTGTACATAGGCTAATAGTCATCATGAATACGTAGTTCATCAATTCACGTGTATATACTAAAGTAAATGTTGGGACTCTTACTCTCTCTGAAGCTTTTCTTCTAAGGTTAAAGGCCTGGAATAGTGATCGTCATGGCTTCGTTAAACACTTTGCTAGATTCTGTTGTTTCTGAGGAAGTCGAATGCGCCATATGCCTCAATAAATTGGATACACCACGTATATTGGCATGTCTGCATAGCTTTTGTGAGAAATGCTTGGAGAAGTGCGTCCGGAACCGCAAAGACGACTCGTCCCAGTCAGGCAACAGCACCTTGAAGTGCGCCCTCTGCAAGGAATATACTCCCCTACCTGATACTGGTGTCCGTGGATTGAGACTCGACTTCAGAGCTACCCGTTTGGTGGAAACTCTATTGGAACAGGAGACCCGTGAACGCAAACTTGCCAGTTCAGCCCATCGCTGCGAGGCTTGTGGATGTACTGATTCTGGAGAAACCGCATCGACAGAAAAATCGCCTTTCACCTACTGCCGAGAATGCTGCCAGGTCCTCTGCGAGCGCTGCTCTTCGGCTCATGCCGGTTTACGAATGACCCAAACGCACACCGTCGCTAACATATCCGACTTGCTCAACGGGAAAGTAACCATTCAGAGCAAAGACCACTCAATGCTATGTCCAAAACACGCCGACGAGAAACTGAAGATTTTTTGCGTGACTTGTCTTGAACCTGTTTGTCACGACTGTACCCTGATTGATCATAACCGAGAGCAAGGACACCAGCTCCAATTCCTGAAGGACTTTGTCCCTACCATCCGTGAAGAGCTAAGTTCACGTCAAGAAGAGGTTTCCGAGAAATCTGAAGAGTTCTCAGAGTTTCTTAACTTGGTTGACGAACTCGAAACCCATATCATGGACAAAACTAAGACAACAAGCAAGAGCATACAGAATGCTATTGTCGAATACAGCAGCAGGGTAGAAGAGGTGCATTTTCAAATGGAGAAAGTGGCATGCGATTATCTTGGTGAAAAATCAAAGCAGTTGAATCAACTGAGGAAGAAAACGCAGCATATCAAATCACTGGCGGAGAAGAGCTTGTTGTTGACAAACCAAATCATGGAGAATGAGCAGGATCTTGTCGGCTTGGCCTCTATGTACAAGAGTCTTAGGGAGGCCATGGACAGAGCCATTGCTGAAAAACCTGATGAGCAGAAGCTGAAAAATATAAAGAAATCAATCGATCGCTTGCACTATCACGTGACACCACTCGAAGCGAAAGTTGGAAAAGTTGCGGTAGGATGTAGCTGCAGAGAGCGCAGTACTTCGAGCGTTGCTTGCAAGAATGGTCCTAAAGATGTGCAGTTTACACGCGACGGAAGAATATCAGCCATTGTCCAAGCTGAATGCATCGGAGGAAGACCAGAGACAGTTCATGTAAAGACCGGGACTGAAACACTCTACAAACTTGAGACAAGAGACAGCGGAAAGCGGTACGAAGGCTACTATAGCAGCACTAGAAACGCGTATGCTGCCACTGTCCGTGGAGTTTATGAAGCCAAGGAGGTGAAAAGTCCTGCAGTGTTTGCTGCTATCAAGCAGACCTCTACGAGCTTTCCGAACTGTACCTCTTTCAGTTGGACCCGTTGGCTTCCAACCTTGCAGTATGACAGTATCAGGTGCTTTACCTCTCTATCAGATCATCGCTTCGTAATCGCAACCACTGATGCTAAGCTGTACATACTCGGGGATGCTCTAGGAGAGTTGACTCACGGTTTACCTGGTAAACGAAGTATCTCCGGTTTGGCAACAGACAACGAGGACAACATCTACATCACTGATCGAGACAACCATAAGATCTACATCCTACGGTCCGATGGCAACCTGAAGAATACACTGACCTTTGACGATATCTCCCCGACCTGCGTCGCTGTCCCTCACATGGGACCAGAGATCATCGCGGTCACGCACGAACCAGCCACGGTATCCATACTAGACCATCACGGGAATGTTCTATGCTCCATCCACAACGAGGAATGGAAGAAGGTGGCCATCGGATTTGATGCTGATCGTTTGCTCTACATCCTCTGGTCCGACCGGAACAACAAGAAGACGCTTCAGAGGTATACCTTCCAGGGGATGCAGGTGGATACTCTGTTTGAGAAGGAATCGCACAGCTACAACGATCTTGTGTTTGCAGTGTCACCAATAGGAGCTTGCGCAGCTGCAGTGGTGACCACGACCGGTGTTGACGGGAAAGTGGTGACTGTGGCGCCAAGAGAAAAGCCAGCGCCTGAAACGCTTCCATAGGGGTATTTATAAAGGTGGACTGTAAAGTACACTTGATTTTTGAAGCGCTAAGTGTCAAACTTTTTATTCTTTACAAAAATTAATGTAATAAAACGAAATGAAAGCAAGAAATTGATTATATTTTGACACGATTTTACTTAATCAATTGTATGATATACAGAATAATTAAGCTACTATTACGGAATTGAGAAGTTGACACGTGGTGCTACATAAAAATCAGTGGACTAAAATCTACCGACGGTAACCCTATAGACTAAAGTCGGTACGCTTTTATAAATATCGACCATGGGAGTGTTTATGTTGAAGTTCATAGTCTGAAAGAGACAATGGCAATAATTTTATTTATAAGGCATTTTTAATATCTTAATAATGCTAGGCGCCAATTTGTTTAAAGATTAACGCTGCTTTCAGCCAAGTTGCCATGATAAGACACTCATTCATTCATTTGTTAAGCATTCAAGAAATTTCTTGATACCATCGTTCCCACTTTACCACTTCACATGGTAATGGTCGGTCAGTGCAGATTCATGTCTTGCCGAATGAAGTAATTAATGTGCTTTATAATATGGACTTTAACTCGGCTAAGTTGATACTTAAGCCTTGGTCACAATGCCATTACGAACTGCTCTACGAACGCCGTACGAACGATTTTCAGACAATGGAAATTCGGGAAGACAATGGAAAGACAGGGAGATTCGTACGAAATAATCGTTCGTACGAACCTTTGTGACAGTAGCTTAAATGTGGTGACACAATGCCACGTATCGTATATTTTGTAAGATCCTTTAAATTTTACAAACCTGTATATTTTATAATTGTTTAAACGTCACATCGAAAGGCAACAAGAAAAGAGGAAATTGTATTGAAGCGTTCACTTATAAGATCATGCAGGCGCGTACGCAGGGGGGTGTTTGGGGGGTTAAACCCCCCCCCCCCCTTTGGTATTTTTATGTGTATAAACCCCCCCTAAAAAACCCTAAAACCCCCCCCCCCCCCCCCCTTTGGGTTTTGTTATGTTTTTTTTATTTTTTTTTATTATTATTTAAAAAAAAAAAAAATTCCCATGGATGACCTAAACAAGTGACCTTACCCCCCCCCCCCCCCCCCCAACGGAGCAACATGTCAAATTTTCAAATTTCGAGACAAAAAAAAAAAAAAAAAAAAAATGTCCTCTTACCCCCCCCCCCCCGCTTATTCAGCGGCTGGCTGAGTCGTTGCGAAATTTTCGGCCCGATTTATAAATGTTAAAACCCCCCCCCTTGAAAAAATCCTGCGTACGCGCCTGAGATCATGTATCTACCTCCTGTAGATCCGAGGCGTGTAAGCTATGTTTTTGAGTGTTCACTTTGTCAGTGTGTGTTGCCCTAAGCACTTCTGATTACACTTCAAATACCTATGCTCTCCATGAAATAGATTTTTTTTAATGAAATGCTCGAAATATAAAACTCGTTGTCGCCAATAAATTAGAAGTATAAATAAAGTTGATTTGTATGGATTGGCTCAGAATTCTGTAAATATTTGTTTGGCTTTATGGGCATAACTTCTCTGATATAGGAATTTATTAGCACATTGTACTAATAAAAAGTCCTATTAAAAGGCATATCGAAGCTAGAATGGCTGTTTGCCTAAAAACGATAAAATACTTGTTTGCCTTTGATATACGCTACAGTATAATACGCCATTTAATGCTGTTGACGACGCCACATCATTAAATAGAGTAGAGGTTATTACCAGTAAAAAATGATTGTGACCATTTCAAGCCTAGATATAAAAAAATGATGTCGAAATAGTTTGTGGGAAGAGGAATTATGTTTGCACTCAGATGAATATAAAGAATTTATGTCGGGTTTTCTTTCTCAACCCCACCTTCGGCAAAGTAGAAGATATTGGCGTTCCAGACATGCTATAAGACATGAAATATTAGCAACTTTTCTAGTGAAGTTCAGATGAACCATGTGTGACCAACTGCAATAATTTTCCAGATTTTTTTATCATGAAAAAAATAGTTGTCTCTGCCAAAATTTCTAAATCTGTTAGGAGAAGAATGACTGCTTGGGTTAATATTTCGCAAATATTGACTAAACTTATATATTTACTCCAGGCTCTTAACAGCTTGTAAAGTTGAACATAATGTAGATGATATCGAATTTAAAGCCTAAATCATTAAAGTTATTGCTGATGATTTTGTTTCCATACATAGCGTTCCCCGTGTCTTAAATCTCAAAATGGTCGTTAATAGCATCATAAACATGCTCACATATACTTTATCGAGATCAAATCGAGGGTAATTTCTTTGATCTATTATGTATCCTGAAGAAATCAAATCAAGTTCGGATTACGAAATTTGTTTGCACGTTTCATGATGTGATGGGCAAGCCTATTGAACTTGGTTGAATTTTTTTTGAGGGTTTCATAACATGCAGAGACGAATTCAGAATTGTTGGGAAATAGGGAAACTGAGCGTACAGATGCATAATTCGTATTTTAATTTCATGTTTCAAATCAAAAGGGAAGGGGCGGGCAGCCGAGTTTTGTTCGCCTTTAATCAAGATTAATATTGTTCCAGTGCAATTTCATATAATAGGCTGCCGCTATTGTACATTTGTTGGAAGTATTTACTTATAGTATCGTACGAGTATGTTGCTCATTTTTTGTAACCGACATTTCATTAATTTCTTTCTTTTATTGGATTTCATATTTTTCTTTTTCAACTTTGTGTGTATAAAGGCAACCGCATTGTACATGAGCCTTGCTAATTTTCTTTTCTTTTGAGGTGGATTTTAGAAGCCATTTGATTTCGAAAATTATAGAAAATAACGATATCGGGTACAAGATTAAAGCTTTGAAATTGGTTTTCTGATGAGGATACCGGGTATTATAAAATACATGACGTTGTTGCAATGTCTGGACAGGAATATCATTATTTACACTTTTTGTCTGAAATAGCATTATCCCCATATCACAAAATGTTTTAGAATAATTGTATTTGAGTACATCACTGAATATTGTTGAAGAGCCATATTTTTCGTACATTAATATTAGTCCCTTAAGATTTAAGGTTGCCACTGAGAGCATATTTAGGTCAAAGGTTGACAGAAATAGAGTACCGAAGCTGTGACATCATACAAATCTATTATTTTGAATTTCTCCAAAACAAATTCTTCATTTTCCGAAAGAGCATAACAAATAATGTCCAAATGTCGAGAGCCGATTGAATATGTTAAATATTGGCTGAGATATGACCTTCTGAATGAATAGATTGCCTATATGAACTCAGTGTTATAATGCTCTGGCTCGTAATGTTATGAACCTTACGCGTTATAATTTGTTGATGACGTCACACTTCACCACTCTATTAGGTCAAATTAAAAAACAAACAAATGTTATATTTTACTCGAGAGAGAGTAAAATGTCAGTCAATTGGTAAAGGCTTACGTGTATAGGATTATGGATTCTGGAAATGAATCTAATATCTGTTCAAAGCACGACCCCTCCCCTCCCCTCCTCAAAATCATGCCTGTACGCCTATGCTGTTATAACATCAGGCATTTTTAATAACAATCTTTTGAATTTGTTCTATACCATCTAATTCAAGGTTTTAATTTATATTGCGGAACACTTTTTTTCTTCAATATCATATACTAATATTGGATAAATTCTAAATACTCAAGATGCCAATGCTATGACATGATCAGGGGCATTGATCTTAAGGGAGAGTGTGACATGTGGCACCTGAAAATTCTGCATAAAGTAATATCATCTGTATCCCGTCATACAGGAACCAATAAACCTGCAGTCTCTGGGCACAGCCTCTAGTTCGGAAACATTTGAAATATTTTAATACTCCAACATTCAGAAGAAATGTAACTTCTATTCCTGTTACTGTATGTGTCCGTTAATAATTCTTTATAAACAGATTCCAAACGTAAAAAACTCCATTCTTGGACCTCTATTTCTAACTGAATAAAGTAACGTTCATACTCTTCACCATTTCATTTGTGTGTGTGTGTCATATTTCATTGTATCATCATTAATCGTTGTCGCAAAGAATGTGGGTTTAGGTAATCGGATATATAACAATTGTCATCGTGAGCGTCATCATCATCTTTTCCTACTTCTTCTTCGCCTTCTTCTTATCCTTCTTCTTTTTCTTCTTCTTCTGTCGCCTTCTATTTCTCTTTATCTGCCCCCCCCCCCTCTCTCTCTCTCTCTCTCTCTCTCTCTCTCTCTCTCTCTCTCATCTCTCTCTCTATCTCTCCCCACTCTCTCTCTCTCTCTCTCTCTCTCTCTCTTGAAGTTGTACATGTATCATGCACCAATCTTTAGTTCGAAAAACTTATTAAATCAATAACAAAACCTTTCCTTATCAATGAGGAAAAATCATAGCTGAGAAGATAGAAATTAAATTTGGTGAAAAATATATAACAGGGGGACAACTGTAACTAATTCATTTAAAATACTACAATAATAATTATAGCAGTTGACAAATCTATTGTTCTTATGACATTTACATTTACTTGGTAAACGACTTCACATATCACGTCACGTAATCAATCAGATGGTGATGCCCATGTCGTGCTGAGAAGCTGTATATCATTCTTGCTTTATACCTCTCTAATTCACTTTGGTGGGGAATCTTGTAGATAAATGGGCAAGAATGTATTAAATCTCTCAGAATAAGTAAAGTTATTTCTTGGGGTGTGGTTTCCTTTAATACCTATAGACATGCATGATAAATGGATAGGCCTATATGTTTATTTATTTTTTTGAATTGCAGATGTGCATTGGATAGGACGTACACGGCGCTGACGGCAGTGAAACATCTACGAGCATATATATAAGATGTGACCTATACATGATAGCACGAATTATTTTCACCACATGATCTCCGATGACTTCGTGATCGTGCTACAGTGCCAACCGTCCAACCCGGCCAATTCTTGGGAAAGAGCTAATTCAATTCAGACGCATAAGTGAGATATCAGTCACTCGTGATGCATACCAGACAGAAAAGAAAACATGACGTATTGGTATCTAAATAAATAAGATGAATAACAAATATCAATTCATATTAAATGGCGTAGTCTATATGTATAAGTAGAATAAGTAGAGGCTCTTTCTCCTCGTCTGGGAGGACAAGCACTTTCGATATCTCTACAGGAAAAGAAAGCTGGGGTTATCGTGTCATTTCAACAGAGGAAAACAACTTAAAGCTTCTCGAACCAATGGGATATGCATGAAATTGAATATACCGTGTGTCTCAAAAAAAACGTAACACTTTTGAAATGGTTGCCAAATTGAGCATATATAATTTTATGAAAAAATGTCTATATGTATGGAAAGCTAAAGGACCAACCTTTCATATGATATGAAAAAATTAAAAAAAAATCATGCTTCGATGGACAGTGTTCACTTAAGTTAGAGGTATGAAAATGGGCCTGCGCAGGATTTTTCCTTCCAATTTTGGACAGGTAAATTACTTGTAACTTACAAAATAAGGTCGATATGAGATATTCATGATCGATGGATCAAAAGGATATTTTGAATCAAAAGGATATTTTGAATACCTCGAATTCTGGTATTTTCAATGCATAATGAATGATGTACTTAGCTATTACATGTTTGGGTCATTCATAAAACCTGAATAAAATGTGATTGATGATCCACCAAACTTACGGAAGAAAACTGATAAAGAAAAGGCAAGGGGTAGGTGATGGGATGGGAAAAGGTTGTGGGGGGGAGGAGAGTGGGTTGCATAATGTCAATTATGATTTTGAATACGGTATTTCAATTTAACATTTTCCCATTCTTCCTTCATCCTGTTCACATCTACCAGATCAATGATACAATAAGATGGGAGTGGAAGTTGGTGTGTGTGTGTGTGTGTGTGTGTGGCAGGGGTGGTGTTTGGGGATTGATAAATGACAGAGAGAAAGGACTGGTATTCAAAACATCCTTTTAACTCTTAATCCATCGATCATGAATATCTCATATCAAACTTATTTTGTATGCTAAAAGTAACTTACCTGTCCAAAATTGGAAGGAAAAATCCTGCGCAGGCCCATTTTCATACCTCTAACTTAAGTGAACACTGTTCATCGAAGCATGATTTTTTTTTCAATTTTTTCATATCATATGAAAGGTTGGTCCTTTAGCTTTCCATACATATCAACATTTTTTCATAAAATTATATATGCTCAATTTGGCAACCATTTCAAAAGTGTTACGTTTTTTTTGAGACACACGGTATAGGATTAGGGCGCAAACGCAATCGGGGCTAGCTTAGCTCACCCGAAAATTGTTTTCTACACACTGCCGTGGGTAAACAAGCTACCAACTACAACTCTGGTATATGCCCGATACGTGGGCTATGTACTTTATTCAGGGGCTTATCCAGGGACGGGGCGTGGGAGGCTCGCGCCTCCCTTATTTTCTACCGAAACAAAAATGAGAAAAAGCTGATATATATTGTTCAGTTTACGCATTCAGAAATGTCTCAAAATGTACCGTAGAGTATTCAAAGTTTTCCGGACCCCATGCCGTACATGTAAAGGCTTCGCGCTTTGCGCTCGGAATTTTGTACATTTCACCCCCCCCCCCCCCCCTTGGAAAATCATGGAGCCGCCCTTGTGATTGCATCGTGTCGGTATTGCCCATTATGCCACCTGGTGGTGATGCAGATATTTGACGTGCCCCTCAAAAAGCTTTTGCTCAATACACCACTGATATTGAATCTATACATCTCTCTCTCTCTCTCTCTCTTTCTATTTCTCTTCCTTAAATCTCTCCACTCATATCTCTCTCTGCCTCTCTGTCTGTCTATCGATGCCTAACTCATTTTTAGTCTAGCTTTCCCCGGAAAGAAAATCTAGTTTGGAAGCTGAACCGTGGATCTAGGAGTACTACAGCCTCCCTTGCGTTGGACTGTTCTGGAGTGAAAATATCATCTTAAATTATGTTTTTAGGGCAATGATTTTTTTAATGAAAAGGCACACAGATAATAAATGTGCAGTGGTATTTTCATGTTGTTATTATTATTAATGTATTATGATCATTATTGTTGTTGCTGTTGATGATGTTTTTATCATTATTTTATTAATACTTTTATGGCGGTGGGGGGGGGGGGGGGCTTGTCAGATTTAAAAAAAAATTGTATTGTATTCGTATTCAACTAGCCTCTGCCCCCCCCCCCCCCCCCCCATTTTTTGCAGATGTGAATTAATTTATCTTCTTTCTTCTTTTCCTTGTCTTGCCCTTTAAAGCTGCGAAACGATTTCACTACTCCCCCCTCCCCCACTAAAAGGAAAGGAATTCTTCGTACGTTGGTCTTATGTTGCCCCCCCCCCCAGTCCCCCCTCTCCCTCCCCCCCCCCCCCCCAACTCCCATATAACCGTTTCAAAAACGTCTTATAAGGGTTCATTTTCAGCCTATCGATCATTGTAGATTAAAAAATTATAACTAATGTCAAAACCTAAAACTGACAATTAAGCTAGGGCTTCATTTAATTTCTTTTTCTTGTTTTCTTTCTAGCGCGCGATGTACACATTTGTTTGTCTCCTACGCGATACCGTATCTACACTCAACCTAGGTTGAGTTTATCAACCGAGAAGCGTACGGCGTAACATAACTCGCTGGGCTGGTAAGAAGGCATCATAGAAAGGACAGGGCCAGCGTGAGTTGGAACTGTGTGCGGATCGTGGTTTAATTTGAAATAATTTTTTGTTTTTATTTTTTGTAGACTATGACTAATATTGTATTAAAATGAGATTGGAAAAAGAAAGAAAGAAATAATAATTTTACCAAGACATTAAAAGAAAGAGATGCGATGAAATTGGCAACAATAGTCAAATTTGACTAATAGCCATTATAATACCAAACGAACAACAACAACATCAAAGATTCAAGAACTATCCTCTAGGCTCTACCAATTTTGTGAACATTAAATCGAGATCGAGCTGAGTTTTGCATCCAGTTTAATCATGGCAGTACACTTAGTGTGCCTTACTAACGAGGGAGGTGTTCCTCTATTCACACGAACGAAGGGAGATGTAAAATCCGTAAGAATTACTTTGTTATTAACTTAAGTATTTTTGCATTGTAGGACCCAACTTTAGCTTCGGTCCCATTTGTTTATTTTCGTGTGAGTTTAAATTAAATGAAGGTCTGCTGTGCCTGTGACGTGAGTGAGTGAGTGAGGTATTTGTCTTTGTTGAAAAGTGTTGCCATTTAGAGATGCAATCACTCATGGCAGTATTACTATATTTTTTGAATTTTGTTGAAATAGATCTAGATTCCTCTATTGATTCACATCAAACACCACTGTACAAAACATCAAAATTCACTCAAATTCATAGAGTAAAGTAGTCTACCCGGTAATCGGTCAGCTCCGGTTTTCGGCCAATTGGTTGGATACATGGTAAAATCACTTTAAAATACATCGCATAATAGCATAACACATATCCCACACATACCATACCATGCCAGTGTCACTGAAGAACCACATTTGCAATGAAAAATATATCCTAAAATATCACATTTTAGCGATGTAATCGGCGGTCCCGCTACCCAAATCTGAAAAATCGAGTTTCTTACGCGTGTATGTAAGAAATATGGGTACCATAAAATGAGCTTTATTTCAAGTATTTTTCAGATATAGAGCCCGATTTTGTGCTGGTCGCAAGCTCAAAAGTATCTCATCGCATGTATTAATTCAATGCAGCCGCACACCGCGACGCACACACGATATGTCCGTCTAATTCAGATTCCAACTTCCGATCACTGCTGTGCCTGTATTCGGCCAGGCGAGCACCCGGGAGCTCCGGCGTGGGATACCTGCTCCGCCCGCTTGTGCTATACATCAGAGCAGAAACGCACGGCGCGCGCGCTTCCTATTGACTTTGTACATGCGGCCGTAAACTGAAACGCTCGGCCGATAACCGGCTCCAAAACAGTGAAAATTGAAATGAATATTGTCATGGCAATTCGTGATTTTTTGGGGGGATTCTTTTTTTGTTTAAATAATAATAATATTTGCTTCATGATTTGAACAAGAAATGATAATAAATAGGAAGTAAAGAGTCCAATAAATAGAATTTTGTCTTAAGTGGCCGAAAACCGGGTACTTTACTCTAATTCTTTAATGACATTTCATGTGTCTTGACGTCTAAAGAGTAAAGTAAATAGCAGCAAAGTACAATCAATTTAAATACTTTGATAATTTAAATCAGAAATCTATCGTCGACCCTGGCCAAGTGTGCTTCATTTTCATTGTGTGCACTTTTGTTCGCTGCGACTTTGCGATTGCTGAATAGAATGACCTCCGTGTTAACTCCATGTAAAAATAAATCTGTCATAAAATTAAAAAAACTTATCCATACTTAACCATGTTGTGCATGAATGCGATTTATATTCTGACTAGTCCTATTGGAATACATTTATTCAAATGGAATAACTTGTAATGAGACACTAAACAAAGACTTTAATGCATTAGAATTGATTACAGTATGAAACGAACCTATTTACTATTATTATAGGCTCAATCTTACAGTCTTTGTTTTAATTTAATTTTTGTTTTGTTTTCCAGCTTGCTTTTGCCGAGCAGGGCATGCTGTACGGTGTTCAGATGTTTGCCCAGAATCACGGGGTCAAGCTAGAGAGTACGACCACTGAAGAGGCTAAGGTCATCTGGCAGGTGTTTCATGATAGGTAACTAAAAGAGTAGGGGGAAACCCCGGTGTAGTGGTCCACCTGCACACACCCCCAGTATAGTACGATAATACTCTGTAACGAGGTCTGTACTCAAAAGAAAGAAGAAGAACTTACATGCATGACATTACACAGGTCAAATTTAATATGACAGGAGAAGATGCTTTGTACGCCAAGATGTTAAAAAAGGGGTGTTCTGCTGACACTACTTCAGATTTACATATATACTGCCATCTGCTGCTCACAATATCCCAGTGTGTTGACAGCCATATCCCACAATGCACCACCAACTGAATGAGGCACATACCGGTATGTTGATGCTTGGGAACTGGTCGGAAATTGCTCCATGTATGCTCTTACCGAAAGATGGCACAATGTAAAATACATCACAGCAGTGGTAGCGATGTCTATAAAATAAGGTCCTGCCTTTAAATTTGATAACTGTTCTTGTTGGTTTTGTAGTGTGACCTTGGTGTTGGTGACGAGCAATGATGGGAGTTGCGATGTACATTACAAGACGCTCATCAACCACATATTTCATGCAATGGTGAGTATACCAAGGTCCGAACACTTTGACATTTGTACAATCTCTTTGGTTCACCTTATTGAAAAGTGTTTGTTGTTACAACTTTTACCTTAGCTGCGGTTACCCCATTAAACACCAGCACCATGTGTTGGAGTTAGTCATTAGTGTCAGGGTAAGGGCTAGGGTTGGGTTTAGGCCTCGGCACTAGGTTAAGGGTAACTTGTGTGGTAGGGTATTATACGGTTGTTCAGAATCTTCTTTGTTTAAAACAGTCAGTGGCAGAACTGTACTTAATCTTAAAACCTTATGTTTTATCCTGTCATTTTCTATAATTTTAGTTCTAAACTTGTGTTCTTCTTTCTATCTATACTGTTTTATGTTTGACAAATTCCCTCTCCTCCCCCTTTCAGTGTTTGCAGTGCTAGCAACATGACTTTCCCCACATCTGTCAAAATATCCTCAGTCTTTATCTCTATTTCCCAAATCATTCTGCACCGGTTGAGTTCCTGTACAGTTGGCATTTTAAAAGTGACCAAGGTGTCCACTGTGAACTCAAGTTTGTTTGAATAAAAGCAGAAAATATAAGGGACAGGTCAGTGACATTTACAGAACTAGAAAGATATGGTGAGAAGCGATGATTAATCAAAGACTTATAAGCAATCATTTTGATTTTGTGTTCCACAGGCTCTACAAGCAATTGTCTATTTGATATGCGCATATTATTTTCCTCAATTTTGTTATGAAGGAATTGACTCTTTCATAAATGAATGATCACTTTTTTTTTTTAAATAATATTTTAAATTGAATTTATTATCATGAAATTAGGCTATACAGTCTGTGTGGAATATCTAACCTCTAATTCAGAGATGTGAATGATACTTACAAGTACCTTTTCTCCCATCTTTTCTCTTCTATCCTGACGGTAGGTTATGTTCATAGGCATGGAGACCCTAGTGAGCATCAGGAATGTAGAAAAACTTCGTAGGGAAATCAAGGTGAGTGTTAAAGGGATTGGGTATCTTTGCCTCAGATTCTGAACAAAATCCTGGATTTAGCTCATGCTGCAATCATAATTACAAACCTTTGGATAAGTCAGGAATCCCATGACTTTTACAAGCCGATTGCCTGTCTGATTAGTGATTATCAAGATATTTATGATTGGAATTTGAAATTTCATTTTTTTTCACCTTATTTAAAAGTGTTTGTTGTTACAATCTTTACCTTAACTGCAGGTTACCCCACCAAACACCAGCACAATGTGTTGGAAACCTGGAGTTAGTTATTAGTGTTAGGGTTGGGGTTAGGCCTCGTTACTAGGTTAAGAGTTACTTGTGTGGTAGAATATTCTGCAGTTGTTCAGAATTTTCTTTCTTTAAAAAAAGTTGGGTGTCAGAAGTATACTTAATTATATAAGGTGAAATTTCACATCTCCATAAAATGTGTATTTTTTCAGATGTTAATACCCCAGTCTCAGACCAACAAAAGACGGAACAAAAGATTACCCTTAGAGGCTACTTAAGGTTGGTCTGGACTTTGGAGTCAGTTTTTTCATTGAATTGATGGTGTGACTGTGGTATTAGAAACAATCCTCACTTGCATCGTTCTAATTTTTGAAAATTGTTTTTGCGTCAGGTCTGTTACCCAGTTATTGACACCCTTCTCCAAGAAACTGACCTGTATGGTGCTCTCTCATCATCAGTAGATGTCCTTGTCTCAGCAGAAAACACAACTTTACAGGTAGGTGTTGAACTTGAAGCTGCAGAAGTCACAAGTGGGCACATTCCCATACCTCTCGTAGTGAATAAAGAGAGAGAGAATAAAGGAAGAATTAGAAAGGGAGTACGAAAAGATGAAGATGTTCCCCCTCCTACATAAACATGTTGTATATCACCCTGATCAATTGCCTTGTTGATTTTATTTTCATTTTCCAAGTAATACTGGTTCTGACTCAGTGTAAAAACAAAGCCTTATAGAGTGTTTGCAGATTAGAGTATGAGTTAGAACTTTAATAACCTGTAAAGGACCATAGTGTCTCTTATTTTTCAATACAGCCAGGTGTAGTTACCTAATTAAGTTTTACCTAATTAAGTTTTACCTCTATACTGAAATTGCTTATCTTTTAAAGCCCCACTGCACTAGTTTGGCCAGGAGGGATTAGACCTCCCTGCATGGTCACTGACAGGTGGTTATCCTATAAGAAAAAGGGGATCATGGGGGACAAATGGTCACCGATTAGGCATTGTTTGCTATATAAAGGGCACAAGTAGCTATAAATAGTGCAGCAGGGCTTTAAAGCTGTTTGATGCAAGTACAAGGAATTTAGAGTTAATTTTCTACATTCCATATAATTACCAATTACACTGTATCTTGGAAGTAAGAAGATAATGAACGTTAAAATTATTATTTTCCTTTGTCTTTTCTCTGATCTCGGCTGTGTGAAAGCTGTCTGCTCAATACAGTCATCAGGTACACTAAGTTTTGATGTTGTTGGTAATGTCCTGGACAACCTAGCCCAAACCCAAAGGGAATACATGTAGCTTTCTTTTGACATAATGAATTTCTCATCTAGGAACCTCTAGAGGCATTTGTCACCAGCGCAGAGAGTACGTTTGGTTGTCTCCATGCCGACGGCAAGCTAGTGGTCGCTACGTCCAATTGGTGGGCACTCAGCGGTCAAGAGATGATGCTGGTGGCCAAATTCATCCAGTCCCTACCCGTTGGAACGTCCAGTGACGTGCCTATCTATCTGCCACATGCAAGTCCGAAGGTAAGGATATCAGCTTGTAAGGTGTTAGATTTCAGATTTAAAGTTTACAAGTGAGCCCCCATGGTGCCACCAACTTGACAAAAATTCAACAGAAAATACAATCATGTGAGAAAAGTTTCTATTAATAATGCTTGTTTTGTGATTATTTTACTTCACTGTTGTTGAACCTATATGCAATTAGAAGTATAAAGAAAGTTTCCTATGTTTTTTTGGGTGTCATACCATACAAAATGTTAATTATGTGTTTGGGTCTTCTTTTTATTTGTATAGAAGAGAGATTTACATCATCTGAACAGCAAAACAATTTAATTTTGGTCTATTTGGGACTCTTCTTATAGTTACTGCTGATGTATATGTAAACAAATGTTAACCTTCCTTCAGTGGGTATTGTTTGACATTGCATGATATACAGTGTATACTGGAATTATTCTCAATATCAGGGACGATTCCTTTTAAAGGCTGAAATAATATCTTTTACCTGCTATTCATGTAGCAAGTTATTTTACCAGTGTGTTATAAACATAAACTTGATTAATAGATAAATGTTTGTGGAAATGTGTGTCATTGAGAAATTTTGCTTTATTTTCATGTCCAGATGCAACTCTAGATCTGGAGATACATTTTTGAAATATGATATCATTTTCAGTTGTATCACATAGCTAATTTTTCCTAATGCATATGGCAATATACATTCCCATAATTGCAGCTCTGAAACCTCAGAGATTTTGTAGACACATTAACTTAAATTTCGCTAGTAAAAATAGAGCGCCAAATATGTCTTCTCCATCAAATAGATCTTACTAAATGTAAGCTTTAAAGCCTTACCGCACTAGTTTGGCCAGGAGAGATTGAACCTCACTGCATGGTCACTGACAGGTGGATATCTCATCCAAAAAGCTCTCAATTAACATAAGAAAAAGAGGATCATGGGGGACCAATGGTCACTGATTAAGGCGTTGTTTGTTATATAGAGGGCGCAAGTAGCTATAAGTAGTGCAGTGTGGCTTTAAATAAAGATTTTGTTTTTGGTTTTGTTTCAGGACCCCCACAGATTATTGAGCATCCATCTTCAACCCGGTGTTGTAGTGAGCGTCCTGTGCTATGCTAACCCTACCCTAGCCGAGGCAGAGGAACAGCTCATCGAGCCGGCCTGGAGGTCGCATCACGAGGCGCTCCGAGCAATCCAAAGGGCCCCCTCGTCCAACATCCCAAGGACAATCCCGCTGGATGCTGGCATATTAGGGTAATCACATGTAATTTAACATTGTCAATGTACCATATCCTTTATGTGCATTTGACTCAGATCAAATGCTATAAGAACTCTTTAGTGAGTGTGATTTCCAGCAAGTTTTTCTTAGTTTCTTCTGATATTTTTTGTCTAAACGACCCAACTACTGCATAATGAACAAATAATTCTAAATCAATCTGCATCATTTTCTCTGGAATTGGCATTCTATTTCCAAAATTTAAGCTTGGCTTACTCCAGCAAGGTCGAAAGAAAAAGACACAGCATCTTAGAATTGTGTGGGTATCCTTGCTATTCATTTACGAACTTAAGTCAAAGAAATTAGATGAGAAATTTAAGACCAAAGCAATTTTGGAAAAATGTTGAAAATAGGATTACCGGGTACACAATGTACATGTACTTACCATTTGGTATTTAATACCCCTTTTGTGAAATTTGCTCTAGGCATTTTTTTTTTTGGGGGGTGGACCATCTTTATGCAGGGTGTTAGGAATGAGTGCGAACCATGCCATCAGAACTCATCTTGACCTTTTGAACTTTTGACCTTTTGACCTTTATCACTAACATCCTGGGCTTTCTCTTCCTTTAGGTATGTTTTATTGAACACCGACCAGCACAAGTGTCTGTCGTCAGTCCGCCTTCCACTGATTGCAGGGGGCGCGGCCGAGCTGAAGCCCCTCCCGCCCTATGCCCGGAGAGAGATCCTCACGGCTTTCTACCGCACCGTCGTGGGAGGACTCTTTCCCCCTTCCCTCAGCCCCGAGAGACAAGGTAAGAATTCAACTCGTGCTGCTGTTCGAAGAGAAGGTAGAGTTCTGATATAGGTGGAAATAGTTTGTGAGCTTTTCCATTCTTGTTGTGTTAGCGTCCTGCCTTTTTGAAAAATAGGAAGGAGGAGGCCCTTTTTTTTTTTTCTTCTTCAAAATGGCCGCTCAAGATAGCCGCCAGATTTTTTTTATTTTAATCAGAAATAGATCATTTTAACAGTGTGTTCATGTATTTTTTCTTTAAAGAAAAAAAAAAGGAAGCGGGCAGGGACGCTAAACATCATAGAATTAATGCTCCCTGAACAGGATTGCCCTCATATGCAAAATATGATGACATATGCTGAAATTTTTTGACCTAATATTTATGCCACATGTGTGTGTAGTCTCTTATACACACACATGTGTGCAGTGCATGTGACTGTCGGCAAAACTTTGTCAATTTTTGTTTGTGTGTGTGGATGATTCCTGAAATCTCACAGTGATCATCAATTCTTACTTTTCTTACATGCCGTATAATTAGCCTTTTCCCCATTGTTGCCAGACATTTTTGATCATAATGCAATGGCATGACAAACACTCAACTTGAATTTTAACCCCAGTGGCTACTGTATTAAACCTACGGGAATGAATGAATTCAGTAGTCAATGGGTTAAAGTTTATACCTTAGTCACACTGCCGTACCAGCTCAAAACTGACCAATAGCTTGACCATTCAGGGTAATGTAATTTTGTGTCCATCGATTTTTTTTCAGTATCGTGTCGGCCATTGATGCGATTTGGGTATTACTGTATCTGCATCACTTAGTTTACAAACTTTATCTTTATCTTTATATATGTAACAGTATTTATTGTTGTCAAAATGATATATGAACAGTATTGAATTTTTAGAAATCTTTCCAGGTCATTTCAATTCAATGCAATGTCTTTTGTCACAAGCGCTATATAAATTTGTCATATTATTATTATTATTATTTATTGTCCATATAAAAAACAAAAACAAATTGTGTTCATGCATGATACATAAAGAACAGTGGGTAAGGCAAAGATTAGAATGACAGACATAAGAATGATCGAACAAAGCGATAGACCATTGATTTTACAAGTAATTGTTCTTATTTTTTAATTTCTTCAATGAAGATTCATCGGGGGAAGCCTACAAGTGCCTGCCACACAGTGCAGAAGAGACGTACATGTGTGGTGACGACTTTAAGACCTATGCCCTCAACTCTGGAGGCTTTCAGTTCTTTGTTCTCTTCTCATCGGCAGTCCCACAGTATGCAATGAGGTAGGTCAACATGGTGTGTTTTGTTCCATCATAATGGCATTTTATATGAGTGGTTTAACCCTATGTTAACTGGGGGGGGTCAATTTGACCCCCCCCCCCCCCCTGTAGAAATTTCGCGACTTCTCCGAAACTGCGGCAGATATACAATTTTCCTTTCATGACTTTTTACCTTTGAGTCTTACGCATCTTTTAAAACAATTTTTTCGAAAATCGGACCTACGGTTACAAGGTCACGTGACGTTTTGTCTTTGCATGTCAGCCCGAAAATCGCTCATTTTCGTGATTTGTGTACAAAACATATGTAAAAGTCATTTTTCCTAAAAATAGATAAAACATTGGTTATTCAGTCTTGTTTAAAGTTTAGATGTTTGTTTTGGGGTCAAAATAGTTGAATTGTAGTTATAAATGAAATAAAACAACAAAAACAATAAAATACATAAGTTAAAAAACAATGAAATACATAAGAAATTATAAAAACAAGAGATAACATAAGGAATAACCTGGCTCTTCCAATTTTTTGTGTTGTATTATTATTCCAAATGGTCTAATAAATATATGTAGTGAAAAAGAATACGTAAACATGAATAATCTATGATTTATGGGCAGAAATGTGAATTTGATGACCTTATTTGCATAAATTACCATAAATATGCAAATGAGTGAATTTTTCAAAAATTTGAAATTTCCATAGTATTCTATACACTTCACTTGACATGCATGCAAATTTTCGCGGCGATCGGCGGTGAAACGGCCGAGATCTTAGGGGGGGGTCAAATTGACCCCCCCCCCCCAGTAAAAACCTGGTCTGAAATAGCCCAGTTAAAATAGGGTTAAAGGGATTCTGAAACAAAATCCAGGATTTAGCTCATGCTGCAACGATAATTATAAACCTTTAGGTCAGTCCGGAACCCCATGACTTGTACAAGCTGATCACCTGTCTGATTATCAAGATATTTATATTGAGAAATCAAAATCAAATTTTGCATATTCCTAACGGTTTTCATAACACTACAGTCTATTGGGGGAAATGAGTATGGTAAAACCGGTCCCTCAAAGATTTTTACTTTGTTGTGGCACTTTTAGGGCTTCAGTATTACACCATATCACAAACACTGATAACACGAAGGGCCATGCATCTCAGATTTAACATTGCTAAACAATGCCTTTAAACACGTAACTGGAGATGCAAAGGTTGTAGGTAAGAGCTCCAGCGTGGATCTAGTGTCCTTTGGCAAGACATTAATCTATATTTGCCACTCCCCACCCAGTTGTTGAATGGGTAGGAAAGAGTCCCTGAACGCTGTGAGCAACAAAATCGGTAGCCTTGCTAGAGCTGGGATAATAGAGTGCCTTGAGCACCTTGCATGGTGGATGAGAGCAGTAGTATTCAGTATGATTATTGGTAGTATTATTTTCAAGACAAGCTCCTCAAAGTTGCTTTGGGCTTTATTTTGTCAGATATAGGGTAAGTGGTGTAATTTGGCCTTAGAATAGATTTTGGTTAGGGTCCAGGGTTGAAGTTAGAATGACAGCATATCAGTTGCTATTGAAGCAAGTATAACAAAACCATTCCATTTTCTAGCCAAGGATTGATACCATTTTGCTTTATATCACATTTCCCCTTTCATTATCAAATTCAGATCTGTGACAAAAAATCTCCTAGGAACGCTGTCCAAAGAGAAGATCTTTGTCGATCGAAGGACAAAGTCATCTTGATAGCTGTGGATTGAGATGGTCTTGAATGGACAGACTGCAAGAAGAAGTCATTGTCTGTGGCTCGTGGTAGCATGATGACAAAGTCATCTTGCCATCTTGGATGTAGGACAGTCTCTACATGTATGAGAGAGACTGCATTCATCGCCTGCTCCCCATGATGCCAAAGTTAGCACTGTAGAACAAGAAGAAGAAGCGCTGCAATGATTGCTCGACAAAGACATCTCAATAGCTTGGATCTATGATGGGATCTGTTGGAGTAGCTGCAATAAGAGCTCCTTGCTTGTGGCCTATGATGCTATAGATAATATCAGCATCACAAAAAAGGAGCGCTACATCAGTCGTTGCATGATGAGAAACTTATTTTGATACCTCCGATGTAGTTTGGAGCTTGTTCCCAGTTTCCGTAGCCATCGCCTTCAGCTATCGATGCTCATGAAACTATCAATATCATAAGGAGCACTGCAATGAGAGCATGACAAAAGTCCTCTTGATATCTTGGATGTAGGAGGGTCTTGATCTGAGAAACTTTGATATAAGGTCATCACCTATAGCTCCTTGTGTCAATGATATGACCTGTCTCACCAAGTAGGAGCAGTTTGATGATGACATGACAAAGACCCTACAAATCTTGTATGTAGAAGGGTCATAATTTGATAGACTGCTTGAAGAGGTCCTCTTCATTTTCAGCATGAGTGACGGGCAGGGGCGGCGATTTCTTTTCATGACTGGGGGGGAGAGGGGGGGGGGGGGGAGGGGGAAGAAATGGAGGGACGAGGGAGCAGTGGTGTAATGAGCAAAAACAGTTTTTTTTTGGGGGGGAGGGGGGTAGAAAAAATCTGCATCACCCCCACTCTTACATGTTACAAGCAGGCCCCGCGGAATGTTTTTCAAAGTAGGGGAGAGGGGCGGGGGGGGGGGGGAGCTAAAGTATTGACGATCAGGTAGAGTGGAGAATAAATTGGTTTGGGGTCCAGGGGCAGAGCCCCACCAAGCTCAGGGGTTTTAGACCTCTAACGGTCAGATGAGCATCCAGGGCCTGCCTTAGGGCTCCTGGTTGGGCCCAGGGGGCAGAGCCCCCGGAAGCTCGGGGGTTTTAGGCATTTAATTACGGTCGGATGAGCATATTTTGATACATTATTTGTGACACTGACATGCAGGATACTAATTGGAGTGGGGTAATGGGAGCGTTTTACATTAGCAAGCTGACTTACTGGAACTATAATGGAAAGCAATATATCCTTTGGGATTACTGAGTATTCAAGCAGGATGAAATATCTCCATCATATCAGCAAAACCATCTGATACAAAAGTACAAAATAGTAACAAATAAAGTAATAAACACAGAATAATTTGAAGTAAGATTTCTCCTTGTAAACATATTTTATAATTTTATTTTTGACATTTGCTTTTTTCCAGGTTTGATTTGATTTTGATGAGATGTTCTGGTAAAATAAGAATGGAAGAGAAAATGATAGATAAAGGTTCTGAGAGAGAAACAGAGACAGGGAGAGATGGAGGAAGAGAGAGAGTGGGAAAGGGACAGAGAAAGAGGGGAGAGGAAGAGAGACACGGAGGGATAGAGAGAGAGAGAGAGAGAGTTAAGCAGCTAAACTGCACTTCAATATTACATCCATGAATAATGTTATCATAACATTTTAGATCAAAATAAATAAATTTTCAATAAACAAAATGCTATTCAAGAGGAGGAGTCACCGAAAAAAGGTGAATTTTCCAGAAAGATGCAGAGAGAGAGAAAAAAAGGAAGGCAAGTGGTCCTTTATCTACTATTCCCTCTCGCTCTCTCTCTCTCTCTCTCTCTCTCTCCCTTCTCGCACACAAACACACCAACCCTTGCTCTCATATAGTCCACCATATACATGTACATGAAAGAGAGAGTGTATATGTAAACTGAAGAGAATATTTACAATTATCCAACTGCAGCATGTTGGGGGGGGGGGGGGCTTTCTCACAGAAGTGTAAAGGTATAAAGTAAGCCTTATTAATATGAGGGTAACGTACGTACAGTCCACCAAATGCATGCCACCAAGGTCCATGTTCAATGTCGATCCCCTGTATCACATGTCGTTGTAAAGGATACCCACCATCACACAAACGAGATCGACACTGCAGACCGGACAAATTTTCGCCAAATTTAATGCATAAATCATTGTTAATAAGTGCCTCGTTACAAAACATTTCAATCATCTGTTACGGATAATTATATTTCACACGAGATCGACACTGCAGACCGGACAAATTTTCGCCAAATTTAATGCACAAAATCATTGTTAAGTGCCTCATTACAAAACATTTCAATCATCTGTTACGGATAATTGTATTTCAATAGTCAGAATGCAGATTACATATAATACGTGTTGCTAGGTAGGGCAAGCCATAGCGCTTGTCCTACCTAGCAATAGCTTAAAGGTAATACAAAGTTTTGGGAAATTTTGAAAATTGGATGGATAATGATTCTTTACAATTTTGATATATTTGGATGCCCCTGTACATGTGGATGTATTATAAGCACTAGCAAATTTAGCCCCAGGGGCTAAAGTACTTCTACTTTCGAGAAAAATTGAATATACAAATTTACAGGTGCTCCCGGTAAATTTTGATAAATTTCAAATAGCGCCTATACGGCTGTACAATGGTAGCTGCGACCATGAAAATCTCAGAATGTGTAGTTGTGATATATAATTTCCGAACATGAACAACTAATCGGTAGATTTTAGTCAAGAAACATTGTTTTGTAGCTTAATTTAGATCTTGACCTTGAGAGGGCGCTATACAACATAAAGAGTTAATTATTTACAATTGCATAACTTTAGACTCGATTTTCAACCGCGACAATGATCACTGAATATTGTAGGACCGCATATACGTCCAATATGTTCATTTTAACCAAATTCATGACCCCATACTAAAACTTTGAATTACCTTTAACGTACGCAATTTGTATTCTGACTATTGAAATACTCTTATTCTTAATCAGGCCAAAGGAATGATTTGTAATAAGTCAAATAACAAAGATTCATGCATTAAATTTGTATTATATCACCGTTTATCACGCATATGGCCTATTGATTATCTTTCCCCGAATGACCAAGATATCGTTCAGTTAGGAGTTCAGTTGCCAGTTGGTGTGGAGTTGGTTTCACGGAGGTGTATGACTCATAAAGGATCATTTTACATACCGCCTTTTTGTTAAAGTACCGTATCAAATGTTAGCAAAGCAATTCAAGTAGTTTCTAACTGTCATATATAGAGGTCAAGGTAGAATATGATATTGATGGAGTATTATTTTACTCTTAAAAAAAGTAACGTGGCGGTAGAACGACCTACTCTATGTTTTCCTCAATACTAGTTGAGCTGACAATAATCAGAAGATAGAAGTATTTGTTATACCATTCATGATAATTATAGATTAGTCTGTCAGTTTCTCTTGACTGTATACCTAATCTCCATTCCCCCCCCCCCCCCATCCCTCGTTCTCCCCTCTCTCCCTTTTCTCTCTATTTTATTCTCTTATTCAATATTATTGTTGAGAACGGAAAATGTGTATTTGAGCTGGATACCTTTTTCATTTCCTGAAATTCTTCATATCATAATTACATGTCTACTATTTTTGAATAAAATATAAGATAAATTCACATGCATTCGTGACAGACAAAAAATTGAAAACATTAACTAAAAAACATTAACTAATAATTTCAGGACTACACACCCTCAAGAAAGATTCCCGAGAGTCCTTTTTAGGACTCCTCAATTCTCCCTCTCTCTCTCTCACATGGTGCACCCGCAAGCCGACTGTATATTAACTAAAAAGTATACAATATTGCCAAACTATCTTTCATGAAATCTAATATATTGAAACTTAACTTTCTAATAAAATACATATAGGCTATATGAAAGCGCTAGCTTATAGTTATTATGTATAAAGGCAAATTATTGCCAAAATTATTTGTTTTACATTTCTTTTAGAATATATAAGCAAAGCATATCTCTGTTATGCTATAGTCACATTACCCAAAAGTAGCCTGCTCGGCGACCGAGCGGCGAGTTTTTAACCAATTCTGCCCGGCGGCTGGCCGGCCACCGAGCGGCGGCCGCCCAGGCACCGCTCGTTTTTAGGGCATCGCTCGGTCGCCGCTGAAGTTTTAGCGCGGAGTTAAAATTTGGGCGGCGCCTGCTCACTTTTCACTCGCCGCCCAAAATACGCTCGGTGCCTGGGCGGTCGCCGCCCGGGCACCGACCTAATCGCTGGGCGATGCCTAATTCCAGCAGCGACCGAGCAGGCTACTGATCGGTCGGTCGCTGCTCTGATTTGTGACCATAGCTTTAGTCTGAGGAAAAAATATCATATTGGTTAAAGGAAAACCTTGACATAATGAATGCATTAGACCCAAGTCGCACGTACGTGACCAACAACAGACCGAAAAAACCGTTCCATCATAGGCCTATATCACGAATAGTACAACATCGGTTGGTTAACTGGTTTGGGATCGCTTTAGCGGTGTGACCAAAGAACCACATTGCATTTACGCCATTTTGTTGATTGGGAGTAAATAGACCTTATAATTTGTCAGCGCAAAACTACTTAGCAATTAATTAGTTCTCATGACACCGATGCATGCTCGTACCATTATTGTCAATTGGAATTAATCAATTCCTGCTATTTGATTTAAACAAAGTGTAAATACGCTTCAGCTTTTAAGACTCATTGGAATAATCATTGACACGAATCAATTGAGTCAGGCGAATCAAACAGAACATCCCACCTTTTATAATTAAAACATAATACAGTCAGTTTCAAATGTTAATGGCAAAGGCAAAGCCGCCAAACAGCGTTTTAAAAATGCTCAATTTAACACTTTCATCTTTTAAAATCGTTTTGTAAAAATTTGTTATTTGCTTTGACATGTTTAAACCAGAACTGACCCTATAACTATGCTGATGGTCAGTCTTTGTATTACTAATAAGTAAACGCAATTACAGGCCTAATTAGATAACTAGATAGATAGATATACAGATAGAAATAGACATAGATATAGATGGATGGATAGATAGATAGATAGATACAAATTAATGCTGTCTCTATTTCACCGACTCTTTCTCTCCTTCTGAGTGGTATCAATGTTCCATTGCTTTAATGGTTAAGGAAAAGGTAGATTATTTGAGAAGTAAAAATGGCGAAGCGTGACTCCATTCATGTGGAGTGGGTGGGGGTCGGGGCACTGGGAATAGGGACTTTTAGATTAGGACGAAGACAATAGGTCTATGCTACGATCGACGTCCTTTTAATGCACTGCCTTGAATGGACGTCTCACGTATCAGTCCATGCAAATCTAAAAGTCCCTAATATTAGGTTGATGAAAAACAAGAGAATAAGGCCTTAGAATGAGGGACGAAGTGTTGTAAAGGTCATTATCGGTCTTGTTTACGTGGCCACCCTCTCTCTCTCTCTCTCTCTCTCTCTTCCTCTCCTTCCTTCCTCTCTTTGTTTTCTTCCCACTCACGTCAGCTCCCACACATAAATAGACCTATATAAATGATGCAGGTAAGAACAAAAAGCAATGGAATCTCACGAATAGATTTGATTAGCCCTGAAAATATGTCGATCAGCTCGCAGCTCTCTCTCTCTCTCTCCCTCTCTTTCCTTCCTCTCTTTGTTTTCTTCCCACTCTCTCTCTATCTCTATCTCTATCTCTCTCTCTCTCTCTCTCTCTCTCTCTCTCCCTCTCTTTCCTTCCTCTCTTTGTTTTCTTCCCACTCACGTCAGCTTCCACACATGTATAAACAGACCTATAAAAACGGTACAGGTAAGAACAAAAAAACAACTTGAAATCTCACGAATAGATTCGGTTAGCCCTGAAAATATGTCGATCAGCTCGCATCGATTCTAAACGGTAATTTAAAAGGGAACCTCATCATCATAGTACAGTGTATCAAGCTTATTGAAAAAAATCGGATAGGAGAAAGAGAGAGAGGGGTAGATGAAATTTAAAGGAAAATCCAAAACATGTTTTGTTTTTTAAATACTAAGCAAAACAAGCAAACATAAAAGAAAAAAGTCACACTTTAATTTAACCTAATAATTGTTCTGATACAAAATTCAATCAGATCTTTATTAAGGTCATATTGTTTAAAAAATTCACTCGCTGAGAAAGAACATATAAATCATTCAAGTATACAGTGAAAAAGTACAATACGATACAAAACAAAGTATTTACAATCTACAAACAGAATAGAAACAAATAAAAGATAGATAAAAGGTCGAATAAGGAAAGGCGTTAAAGATTGAAAATCTTAGTTGTGTTGGCCCTTGAAAGAAATAAAAGAGAAGAGAAATGAAAAGAAGAAGAGAGGGAAAATACAACGTCAAATAAGTCTAGAAAATAATTAGAAAATAGTAAAAGGACTCGACTATGTGACAGGCCAGGTGAAATTAAAAATTGTTTTTTTGAAAGGGCATGTGTTTCATCAACAAAGGGTTAAAATAGCCCCGGTTATACCTCTCTTATCAAATATAGGTACTAACTACAATGATACAACAAAAACGCACACATCAAACAAATAACTTTTACAATAATATTGTAAATTTGATTTCCGAGAAGGCAAGATGTACATATTGTACTTGTACTGTCTTCAGCTTTTACAGCGTATATATCATATACGTGATTATGTAGGCATATACATATGTGGAAGAATATATCCTTGCATTGTAAATGGTAATATATATAGACATGTACATAAGAGTAATCGCGAAGAAGAAAATAAAAACGAAATTTATTGAACACTTATCGCAACGAGGTATTATATTATACATACAGTGTAATAAATACATCTTATGGCTGTCTTTTAAGAATCGTTTACAAGTGAGTAAGACTAACAGATAGATATTTCATAAGTTCAGTTTCTCACAAAATTCCCTTTATAGAAATCATATTGATTGAATGGCAATAGGAGATACCCGAGTCAAACCGACAAGGCCGACATCAGACCGAAATCAGACCGAATAAGAAATCGCCACTGAATGGCCACAAATCGGTAAGTTTTTAATCGGTTTGGTGGTGTGAATAACGTGGTAAGTATAATCTAAATGTTATGAATCATACTTCCTTAATTCTGACTTTGTTTCTTTATTGCAACTGGTAAAACAATCAATGCAACCGAAGTAAGTGTAAAGTTGCTTTCACCTTGTTTCTCATTAAATGCTATACTTATTTTATATTTTATCTTCTTAATCGTTTGATTGAAATGTCATCATAGTTTTATATGTTTGTTTAAACATAAAATATTGATTCCATTGATGTTGGAATTTGGAACTAAAAGATTTGAATTGAATTTGTAGTTATGACTTTTGTCAGTGAAATACAGCGTCAAATAATCTAGTTTAGTATTAGAGCACCTAAATATGAATTAATCTGTATGCTAAAGTCGTTCATGATTCATAACAATTACGTTTCCATTTGGTAAATGCATTCGTCGCAACACTTTATTGTGCAAGTTGTTTTCTATTCGTATCATAGAACATGTGGATATATCATAATATGTAGACTGACACTGTTCGTAGCTCCATGAATAGCAGTGTAATTTTTACTTATGGAGTAATGTTCATTCATATATTTTTGTAATGCTTTCACGATGTAATATAACGTTTTATGAGCAAGCCATCAGATAATAATTTGTATGTACAATACATGCATTTATAAGATATTAATGTCACAGTTTATAAATTCTCACCTCTATACCAAAGGGTCATTGGGTTTATGTTTTATAACAGAAAGGACAATAGACGTCAACTCAGTTTATGGAGTCGGGAGATTTAAGAGAGAGTTTGCAACGATAGATCATTGAAAATTAATCATTTATTCTCTGGTTACCTCGTCAATGCGTTCCTGCGAAATGACTGATTATACTTGTTACTTGAGTCTATGTAATTGCATTTATGATTGTCATTTTTCTGATTAATTTTGCAGGTTTTTCAGAATATTATCTAAAACAATAAACGGGTTCACAACCCACATTCATGCAACGGCTGGCTCTTTGATGTGCTTCATTAGCGTCGTAATCCTGATAACCTAAAGCATCCACATTACCCCAGTTGACTTGTCTCAACAGACTCCGGACCGCGAGCATGCCGGAACTGCGCACGATCTGCATAACTATACGGAGAGAGGACAGCATTCGACTGTGGTCACCTAGTGACATGCAGACATACAGCCATTATCAATGGCTGCATGCTGCCAAGGTTAACAAGGAGGCCTTAAGGAACTCCATCTTGTATCAGATGATGTCCTCGCTTGACCCTCTAATCAAGGGCGGATCCAGCCGGCGACGAGGGAGGGGGCCCGATTTGTGATATAAAATATTTAAATAAACGGGGGGGGGGTAGTGAGCACTGTTTTGTTTTACTCAATCCCCCCCCCCCCCCCCTTGAGCCAAAAACAAAAAAGTTACAATTGTGGTAACCATTTTTTTTTTTTTTACCATTGGGGGTGCGTGGTGTCAATCGGTGTCAGATTTTTTTTTAAAGATAGAAGACATCGAATAACAAATTGGTGTGATAGGTTTATTAGCTGTTCCTTAGGTCCCAGTAACAAAGTGACACTTTATAAAGGTGAACCACATCCATTTGATACAAATGGTTCTTCACATTCTCCGAGGAAGAAATTATCTCAAGCCGGTGCAATTTCGAGGAAAAATAAAGTAACTTTGGACGTTCTGATTCTTATGTATCATATATTTAAAGCTACTGCAATTTGGAGCGAATGCTTACTTTTGGTTGTTCTGTATATAGTTATGATCCTTAAACGTTGCTCTTGGTCTAAGCTTTCTTTCATCAACGTGTATAAGGTCTGAAAATTGCGGAGGCCTTATACGCCTGCGAATCGAGACAAATTACAGATAGCTGATTTTTGGTACCGTTTTTATCGCGAGGAGACAGAAGATCTTCAGAAAGACCACTAAACGGAACTGGTCTTCTTGGTCTTATTGGAGCTTCCACTGCTGGTACTGGACCCTGCTGAGGTCATTTTCTTCCTCCACAACTTCCTGACCCTGGCATTAACGCCGAACGAGAGAAATACCGAGATGCCTTGGAGACCATTGACCGTTATGAACAGGTACCAGAGGGCGGACGTTGTGCCCAGGGCGGCTACCAAGCCGAACAACCAGCTGAATCCCATCAAACAAGATATCTATAAGAAGGAGAAAAAGAAGGAGAAGAAGAAAAAGAAGAATAAGGAAAAAAAGGAGAATATGACGTCATTTAAAAAAAAATATTTAGATAATGTAATTAATTTTAAAAAAACAAGCCTATACACTCTAAAATTTATATAAGGGATAATTTCATCTCAGTTGAATCCATTCGATACATTTGACTGGTATCCACTCTTAGTGATTGAATTATCATTTTGAGAGTGAATTCCACCATTTTAAGCGATGATTTCTACTCCAAAGAAAGTGATCCCTATTTATGAACCCATCCCCCCCCCAAAAAAAAAAAGAAAAAGAGAGGTTTATTTCCACTCCTGTATGTTTAAAAACTCAAGTTGAGACTAGAACCTTTCAGCTGACCGAAGGACACACTGAAAGTTTGGTCTCTCAGGCAAGTATATATTTGGATGTTCTGTTCCAGGGACCAAAGTAGAAACTAATTATTGGAAGAATTGTACACCTATGAATGGATGAATTAGTTTGGTGATCCACTTTCATTATTTTTCATTTACTTCTCACCAATTTATAAGTAAATCAAGTGGACTCTGGTAATTTTACTTTAGTGAGTGAGTCTAAGTGAAGTCAGCCAGGGAAACATGTGGGTCAACGGGTGTTTTTGTTTGGTTATGCGAATTGTGGGTGGATTTGCAAGTGGATGTGGAACAATTTGGTGCAAAGGGACAAAATAATGATGTGAAGTAGAATCAATGGGTCTGACGCCCAGTGATATATGTACATGTAACTTAGATGTTCACACAAATCCATCAGTCCTTTGGAATAAAGCCCAAATCTCCTATCACAAAGTGTGGCCCGGGCCTGCAGGTGAAGCAGTTTAAATTGAAAATGATGTATTACCTTGAAGTAGATGAGTAGCTCTGATATTACATGCTTGTGTGATCTGTTCTGTTGAAGAGCGCCTCGGGTCATTTTCGTCGTCCTGCAAATGTTGACAACAGTGATGGTAAAGAGAATGACATTGGCAACCAACGACAATACAACTGGACCAATGAAAAAGACGATGTTTGCAAGAACTGGATATACCCAGCAGTTTCTTCCCGATCCGTACTCGAGCGGGAGCACATCATTCTCGGTGAAATGCAATCCGAGTGCGACGATTACGAGAAGGAAAGGAACGCCCCATCCGACAAGCGAGTGGCGAGCGTAGCGTTTGAGACGACTAGCTGGATCACGATGTGAGCGGGTTTGAGTTACTCGGAAGCTTCGGCAAAGGTCAAAGGCAAGAAGAGTCATCCACGCAAATGCACACAGAAGAGTGAAGTGTGCAAGAACTGCCACACCCTGACACAGAACAGTTGTGCGACGTGCGTAAGGAGCGACATACTGCAGACAAATTTGGGATATCAGCAAGGATAACGCAAAGCTCAGTATGGCACATCCCTGGAAGTTGCGAAGTTCAGGAAACATCAAATAGGTCACGATCAATAATATGAGACACAATGTCGATATAGCTAACAGAACATGGCTATAAATTAGCTGAACATTAACAGTTTTTGTCGTGGGACCTTCCTCTACTTCTCCTTCTTGTTCCTGTATAGTGGAAAAGTTGTTATGTGTGAGGCAGATTCTGATAGAGTTGTTGGACACGTATTCAAACGATTCATCTTGGTATTCGGTTTCATTGTAGACGACAAACGTCGAGTTTCCGACATCTTTCAATGAATATTTCTCCTCTGATAGGACGACGGCACAGTTTAGCATAGCCTTCCGTGCACCACACACTCTAAACTCTCGTGTTTTATCTTGACGACTTGAATCGTATAAGTAAGACTCAACAACGTCATATGTCGATCTGTCATTCCACCAAGTTGGTATAATGTAAGATCCATTGAAAAAGAGAAGGAAGGATCCATTGTGCCAGACTGGTGTGAAAGCATCTGGTTGACCAAAGAACCACTCTTCGTCACATTCCCTCGATGAAAGCGACGTTGAGATGGAGTCATTGCGATCTCCTTCAAGTGAACAGGTTACCCCGAATTCTATGAAATCTGCACATCGGCTGCTCCAAAGGTTATTAAGTTCACCCTCCAGGACTTTTGCGATGTCATTCTGCAGAAGACGTGCGTTCGTAACATTGACCATGGCCCACCACTCAATCGTAGCAATGGGGTACTTGACAGCAGTTGTTTCGTAACCGTTGGCATATGGTCCCAGGTAATCACGGATCGTAGAAACAGCATCCAGACAGGAGTTGTACCCGTCCTCACTGAATCTATGCATCACATGCAGAGTTGTAGCATGGCATTCTGGCCAGGGCGGATCGTTCTCTGGTATTCCACAAGGGGTCAAGATCTGATCGAAGCTATAAGGACACTCGATGACGAGTTTAGTTCGAGGGGAATACGGTGGGGTCGTCGTTGTACGGTATGGATTCAGATCAAAAGGCGCCGCCACTCCTTGTGTTGCACGATGTATTTCCGCTTTAAATGAGAAGAATAAAAATGTTTACTTTTAGTTTCTGCCACTGCTCGTGTTGCAGAGCTAAAGAATAGACAATACTTAGTTCACACTGGGAAGCCTTATCAGCAACAATACTGTACTCCCTGACTCCTGAAGGCTCTGCAATTATTACAGCCCCATCAATTGCAAGGTAGGCCTACTCATTTGCACCTGGGTGGAGAGTGACAAATGTGGATTAATAAATGCCTTAGCAAAAGGCGTTAGTACTGGGATGGGATTTGAACCCACATCCCTTGGATCGAGAGTCAAATGACCACTATGCCACGAAATATCCACCTGTTTTGGCAGACAGGATTGCCTTATCCTAGAAAATGAGAATTAGAAGAGGGAGTCCATGAATTTACCCCTACCCCATACCACAAAAAGGATGATCAGATGATCTATATTAGGCAAATGTTTTCAAGGGAGCCCATCAATTAGATGCTTTCCAAGTAACTCAAATCACCCTAGAGTATCATCATTATCCTTTTTTCTTGTAAGAAACCGATTATGTGAATTGTGGACGAGATGTAGAGATGTGTAAAGCTGATTTGGTCTGGTGGATAAGTCGCCGGACTGTACATCGAGTCCAACCACGGAACTAAATGTCCTTTGGACAATACATTAATCAACACTTACCACTCTCCACCCACATGAGGTATACGATTCAGCGTGGGGGAAATACCTTGAATGCTTAAGGCTCTTATCGGCGGCTAGGATACTTTTGTACATGTACTGAGCGCAGTAGAGTATATTTCTATTTGTTAACAGCTATGAAATGTATATATTGTTAATACTTTGTGAAGTAAGCTGAAAATGAACGTAAATAAAGGTTTGGTTTTGGGTTTAATGGTTTGTTTTTGCCCGATTTGGCACTATCGCAATGACTTGGTTTCGAATCTGGGATCTCCCAGTTACAACACTACTACTAAACCATTGAGCCACCGCGGTTGCTCCACAAAATCTGACGTAATTTTTTTTTTTTTTTGATTAAAGCTTATGATTTACCACAGACTTACGTGTTGTCGGGGGACGTGGAGGTGCTGTAAAAGGGCGGGGGGTAAAGAACTGCGTAGGAGGAGGAGGGGTTGGTGGCAGGAACGTCATCGGTCTTATCGTCGTGTACCCAACGACGATGTCCATCATCATTGTCATCGTCATCGTCATTATTAAAAGGCATTTCTTGGAGATGGCTCGTAACTTCATTATGTTCATTCTAAATGCAAGAAAAAAGTTAAATGTTTTGTTAAGATATATATTGAATACTTTTATTCATCGTTGATGATAAGATAGGGGATGACGATATTTGTAGTGATATTGATTATAACTATGATGATTATGATCAGGCGCGGATCCAGGATTTCTTAGGGGGGGGGGGGGGCCCAAATTTGAAATTATGCGAGCCAAATATTGGTACGTAATGGTGACCAACAGTGACGTTATGCGGGGGGGGGGGTCGGTACACGAAGGGGCGATTTTTTACCCTCCCTCCTCCGCGAAACGCGGAAGCTTTGACGTTTCATTAAATTATTAGAGAAAGAAGACGATTCGTTGTACCGTTCTCGACTATTAATATTCGTCTGAATTTAGTTTTTCTCCTCCCGCGCAAAGCGCGAAATTTTTTACGATTTATTAAATTATTAGAGAAAGAATACGATTCGTTGTAGAGATCTCGACTCTTAATCCTTGTCTAAATTCAGCCCCCTCCCCCTCCTGCGCGAAGCGCGGAAGCTTTGACGTTTCATTAAACTATTCAAGAAAGAAGACCATTCGTTGTACCGTTCTCGATTCTTAATCCTCGTCTGAATTTAGTTTTTCCCCTCCCGCGCGTAGCGCGGAAAATTTTACGATTTATTAAATTATTAGAGAAATAAGACGATTCGTTGTAGAGTTCTCTACTCTTAATCCTCGCTTGAATTCTGGTTCTCCCCTCCCGCGTGAAGCGCGGAAGCTTTTAAGTTTACTTAAATCATTAGAGAAAGAAGACGATTCGTTGTACCGTTTTCGAAAATAATCCTCGTCTGAATTTAGATTCTCCCACCCCCCCCCCCCCCCCCATACCGCGCAAAGCGCGGAAGCTGTTACGTTTCATTAAATAATTAGAGAAACAAGAGGATTCGTTGTAAAGTTCTCGACTCTTAATCCTCGTCTGAATTCAGTTTTTCCCCCTTCCGCGCGAAGCGTTGAAGCTTTTACGATTCATTAAATCATTAGAAAAAGAAGACGATTCGTTGTACCGTTTTCGACAAAAATCCTCGTCTGAATTTCGATTCCCCCCCCCCCCTCCCCCGCGCGAATCGAGGAAGCTTTGACGTTTCATTAAACTATTAAAGAAAGAAGACGAATCGTTGTAGAGTTCTCGACTATTAACCCTTGTCTAAATTCAGGTCCCCCCTCCCTCCCGCGCGAAGCGCTAAGGCTTTCAAGTTTTATAAGATCATGAGAGAAAGAAGACGTTTGGCTGTACAGTTCTCGACTCTTAATCCTCGTCTGAATTCAGGTCCCCCCCCCCCCCCTCCCACGTGAAGCGCGGAAGCTTTTAAGTTTACATTAAATCATTAGAGAAAGAATACAATTCGTTGTACCGTTTTCGAAAATAATCCTCGTCTGAATTTAGATTCTCCCCCCCCCCCCCTCCCGCGTGAAGCGCGGAAGCTTTTAAGTTTACATTAAATCATTAGAGAAACAAGACGATTCGTTGTAAGGTTCTCGACTCTTAACCCTCGTCTGAATTCAGTTTTCCCCCTTCCGCGTAAAGCGTTGAAGCTTTTACGTTTCATAAGATTATGAAAGAAAGAAGACGATTCGCTGTAGCGTTCTCGATTCTTAATCCTTGTCTTAATTTAGTCCCCCCCCCCCCCCCCCTCCCCTCCTGCGCGAAGCTTTGACGTTTCATTAAATTATTAGAGAAAGAAGACGATGCGTTGTACCGTTCTCTATACTCTTAATCCTTGTCTGAATTTCAAAGATGTTATTTGTCTGCTCCTTTTTCTTCCTACACTGTACGTCCTCTTCCGATTAGGGGGAACCCCCCCCCCCCCCTCCTGGCTACGCGCCTGCGGTCAGATAAACACATTTTGATACCTTGTCCGACCCCGCAAGCTCAGGGGTTTAAGGCAATAAATTACGATTAGATAAGCATTCAGGGGCCCGCCTTAGGGCCCCTGGTGGGGTCGAGGCGGCGGAGCCGGCCCCGACTTGGCTCAGGGGTTTTAGGCGTTTAATTAAGGTCAGATGAGTTTTTTTTTGTAATACCTATTATTTTGTGACACTGGCAGGTCACTATATGGCGTGGGGTCCAAGGGGCGGAGCCCCCCCCCCCCCCCCCAAAAAAAAAAGAAAAAAGAAGAGGGGGTTTTGGCATTAAATTACCGTCAGATGAGCATCTAAGGGCCCGCCGTAGGGCCCTAGGTGGAATCCAGGGGGCAGAGCCCCCGGAAGCTTAGGGGTTTTTAGGCATTTAATCACGGTCAGATGAGCATATTTTGATGCCTCATTTTTAAACACTGGCAGTTAACTATTCTTCCTTTCTTGCTCTCATTCTATTTTATTTCTCTTTAATATACTTTTTCAAAAAAAGTGTGGGGGTGGGGGAGAGAGCTCGAGGGAGCCCGATCCCAAGAATCATATTTCTTGCCTGGCTGTAAATTTAGGAATTTGTCATTTTCCAACAAACACAATGAACGTATAATTTACTAAAAAGTGAGGACAAATCTCGGAAATTATGTCATTTCAGCATTATTTGTAATCCACCGTTGTGGAGTTAGAAATAAACCACGTTTGAATTTGACTTCCCAAAGCCCCCCCCCCCCCCCAATCAGTACGCCAGTATCTTCTCTTTTCCTTTTTTCTTTTCCTTTCCTTCCTTCTCTCTTATTTTTTGATTGGGGGGGGGGGGGGTCAACAGCCTGGGAGGCACGTCCCTTTCGGTCCCCCCCCCCCCCCCCCCCCCCACCCCCGATCTCCTTCTTCCCTCTTTTCTTTTCTTCTTCCTCTTCTTTCTTTCTCTTTCTCTCCTCTTTCCGTTTCCCTTCTTTTCCTTTCTTCTCTCTTTTTTTTTTGCGGGGGGGGGGGCCAAGGCCCGCTCGGCCCCCCTGGATCCGCGCCTGATTATGATGATGATCATGATGATGATGATACTTTTACAAGTAACATTACAGCTAATATTATTAATGACAACGATAATAAGATTATGAGATTAAATATTATGATTCTCAAAGCTATTTGCGTAAACTTTTAACCACATAATTATGAGTGACCGATTTCACTGACCCTCTCTATACTAGTCCAATTCCAATACACGAACTTGTTATAGGGAATTTCACATAACAAATATCTAAAAAAGTGACTGTTTACTTTTTCACGTATTCTGATATTGAAATTAATATTCATCATTGTGGGAGTTATGAGCAAAATCTATCCAAAATATATGGACATCAAGATTATGAAAGGAACCGAAATAACACAAATCAAAATATTAAAATAATCATGAACAAGCACCTTGCGTCAATTTTCAATTTAAATCAATATTATTTTGTAATATAAAATATGCCCCCCCCCCCCTCCTCCAAAGTAAAATAAAAAATAATGAAAATGCGTTCTTCGCCTTGAGCTTTGTGACGTGGATTACAATTACACATTCATTTCCAACTGTAGAGAAATAATAAAGCCAATATAATGAAAATGTGGACAAAATTCATATACCAAATCGCGTGAATTGAGTTTCTTCGCCTAGGGAGGAGGGGTTTCTGGATCCTCGCCTGTCGCGGAGCATTTTGTAGTAATCTCTATCAAGCAACGCGTTCAGAGCTACCTCATAATATTTTAACACGGTCGCAAAGACTTTCGAGAAATCGACTCAAATGGTATTAATTACCCTATTGTACGTCTCATATATATTGTGTTCGGATTACGTATTATGACATTAATTGTAATGGTTGCACATTTCTAAAGGTGGCTTTAAATACAATGCTATATTACCTGGAAGTAGTTGTGAGTGTATTAATAATAATAATTATATTAGCTTATATAGCGCCTAACACTTACTTTATCAGAAGTCTCTAAGCGCTCTACAATAGTGCAGCATAATTACCCTGGCTTTCATGCGAATATCGGTAGGTGAGTCTGTATTGAAAGTACGTATATTATAAACATAGACAATACTACTTACATAAAGCAAATTGTTTGTTAATTTAACTTACTCGGTTATGCAGTTCAAAATGTTGGACTTGTAGCGCAGCTACCAAACGAGTTGCTTACTGTCCGATATACACGTTTTGGTTCCTCCAGAAATATGTAGACCTACTTTGTATGTCGTAATTACCCATTGTAGAAAAAACAGAATTTATCCACTACCAGCGAAAAGTTTCCGGACACTGTGACTGAACAATTACAATGAAAACGAAGCAGGGTTCAAGGCTCTCTCTCTCTCTTTCTCTCTCTCTCTCCCACTCAAATTCTCGCCCGTGATAAACAGAGCTATACAACGATGAATGACTCACTTGTGTGAATATGAGGGGAAAAAGCAATGAAATGTTATGAATAGATTTGGTTAGCATTGAAAATCTGTCGATCAAATTGCACCGAATTCAAACGGCAATTAAAAAAGAAACCTTACCCTAATATGATTCAAATGATTATATTTCTCATTCAAAACATAATACAATGAATAATTATATTACAAAAATATGCAATGAAACGACAAATTGTTGAAGTGTTAGTTTCTCAGATGCTGTTTTACAATATAACATGAAAAAAAGTATGCTTAGAAAATCAATAAATAGAAAAAATATGTATCTAATAAGTTTTTTTTTGGGGGGGGAGGGGGTGGGGGGAATAAAAGAGAGGAAAGTGAAGGAAGATAGTTGAAGGCAAAAAGAAAGAAAGATACAGAAAAGAGAAAATGTAGGATTGCAAAAGCTCTAGAAAAAGGAGGTTAGATCAGTAGAAAGAGGGAGAAAGAGATTGAGTCGAGAGTCAAACAAACCGAAATTCATGTATATGTGTTTAAAAGTTTAATCTTTATCTGTTTTTGTTAATGTGTATAGACTGGTACTTTGTTAAAGCTTATCTGCCGTAGTTTGCAGGAGGGATTAGACTGCCCTGCAAGGTCACTGGACAGATGGTTATCTCATCAACTCAGCTCTCAGTTAACATAAGAAAAAGAGGATCATGGGGGACCAATGGTCACCGATTAGGCATTGTTTGTTATATAGAGGGCGCAAGTAGCTACAAGTAGTGCAGTGGGCCTTTAAGAGATGGATCTATGTTATTCTAAAATACTGGACCGGTGTAAATGATTATTTTTTTGTGCGAAAGCTGTTCTCATTCGAGGAGTGTGGAAGTGGTTCGACTGTCTAGTGGGGTATGAATGTATCTCGTTATTTTTTTGAAAAATGGAGGAAATCGGTAGAGGTAACTCGTTATTAATTGCTCGGATACAAATTACAATGAGAGAGGGAAAATATAATTTGAGATAAGTCGTTGTGCTTTTCTAGAAAATAATTAGAAAATAGTAAAATATATAAATTATGTGAAGGGCCACAAAAAAATCGACAG
>JAVYIG010008135.1:0-92793 GCA_035222895.1 Strongylocentrotus droebachiensis
CCTCTTTACCCTAAAGTGACCTTTTCTGTTAGTGCTCCCTTACTTTGAAAAACGCTCCACCGCCCCTGCTTTGTTTCATAACCATTTCCGATTTCGGCTTTACTTATACAAGTCATGTTCTTTAGATCGTATTACAATAATTTGATCCGTCTTGTGCATCTTCTTTTTTAGTCTTTCTGTTATATGGGTGTCATCGATTATGGTACAACACAATAAGTTATACATTATTATATGTAATCATTGTTGAATAAAGCATTTTATTTGGTCCTTGATTCTTTTCTACGAGCATTCGTAAGGTAAAGCAGTGGCGTAGCTACTGGGGCACGTACGTGCCACCATCGCATGGTGAAAATTAGAAAGCGAGAGAGAGAGAGAGAGAGAGACAGAGAATGAGATAGAAGGCGATATACAAATATACGAGTGTAAAGGAGGAGGAAGAGGAAAACAGAAGAAGATGATGATGATGATGAAAGAAGAACATTCCCTATTCTGCCCTTTTCAAAATTGTCCTTGTTAATTTGCTTTTCATGAACCTGAGAGTGGTGTGAGCCCCCCTCCCAATAATGCCAGTTTCAGTGCCTATATAGACCCATGCTATACGTCATTAGAGTGAGGCCCTGTGATTTCATATAATGCTAACTTATACTAAACATATATGTCTTATATTAAAAATTATCATTATGAAATACGGGATTACAAATAGTAAATTTGCTTATTTGTCAATTTATGAGCATTGCTTTCTTTCTTTTCAAAATGATGTTACCAAGTTAAGTTTTATGATGTATGCTGATATCAAAATCTGGGTTCCATATAGCTCATAAGTCATTTTCTACTTTCTATTACAGCACTCCTACTATCGGGCTATTATGAATTACGTAAAGCAAATTAAAAAAATCATGATAACCTGGAAAGGACGTTACCCATTACACTTTTTTTCCGAATCATCTTTATTCAACAGTCCCCAGCTGGAGTATAATTGAAGTCGATGATGCATTTGGGAAAGATTTTACCATGATATACATCTTTACCTAGACACAAATAGGAAACAGAATCAGGATTTTAAAAATAAAACTGACATTTATTAAGGTGGTCTGTGAAACAACCATCGGTACGAAGACACTTAAACTTTTGGTTTTATCTTAACCCTGAGGTAAAAAGAATATTTTATAATTTATATGTAAAATCCAGTGAATATGTGTACAATACACTTCTATGTCGTTGAATATTCGTCTTTTTATCGCAATGTCATTATGTTTTCTCGTTCAGGACGTTCCCTCTATACATCAGTACTGGATTACCCACACTGATTGAGCTACAGTGCAGCTGCAGCTGACATAGTGCATTGCAGGGCGGCGATCCCGGTCATGAAAAGAAATTGCTGCCCCTGGTGCATTACATTGTACCTGACATCATTTGTTTTTCTGACATTGGATGAGTTGAAGTGATGACTACACACTACCCGGTAAAGTCTGCATGCTGCATTGTCTCATACCTGATATATACCTGATCTACTTCCTGGTATTTGTTAACCCATTCCCTACTTGAACCGGGTTGCTTCTATATTAAGGCTATGGGGGATATGTTAAATCAGTAGTCAACATGTTAACTTCCATGAGAAATAAAGTTTAAGTTATTTTATCTTCATGTTTAGATAATGTAGGCACCTGGTAACCAGCTTTATGCATTGCCATTGGTAATTATTTTATGGAATTTAACTCATGCCTAAATTCCATCATTATACTTGGAACAATTTCACTCCTTATTACAGTTTGTCAATTATCTAAGCAGTAGGTTGTTTTATATTTAGATATAGAAACAATTATGTAAATATATTTAGTTAGAATTTGTTATGAATAAAGTGTAATGATGATCGACGATGTAAATTAAAAAACCCAGATGTTAGGGAAATATAGTGAGAATTTTGGAAACGAACGAATTTTTTTTTTTTATAAAGTTTAATATGGTTTTAGGTAAACGTTTCATTCAATAATTTGTTTTGCATTTTCCAAATTGTGTGAAAATTACTTAAATCTGCAATGAGACTATTTCTCTAATCTTTGTACAAACATGAAACTTGTATATGTGATGATTTTGATGGGGAAATACTGTAGAAAATGCATGCTTATAGCTATTGTGGATCATTACACATCTGTTATTTTAGACGCCCTCAACGCTGAGTACCCCCCCCCCCATTCGATTGTGGGAGAGATGAATAAATGGGAAACAAAACGTGAACTAAACATGTAGTATCTTTTCAGGAAAACAGGCCCTTCCGGTTTTCACGCAAAGACGTGCCCCTACGCCTATCTGTACGAGAGATAGAAAACAAATATTATTTTGGATTGGGGTGACGAAAAACTGTTTAACTCACATAACAAGGTGCTTTGACAACCAAAATAAGGTTGAAAAACGCTGATCCAATAGACTAAAGAAAGACTGGTGCCCCCCCCCCCCCCTTAATGACTAAGCCGACCCTACACCACTGGTAGAGAATACCTAAGTGTATCCAGTTTATTATTTAATCATCTGCTGTATAATTATGTCCTATTCTAAGCACTTCAATTCTTACTACAAAACCTCCTTTCCCACTTTTATTGAAACGACCTCCTCTCCTCTGAATCAATCTGACCTTTTTTGTTATTTTCCAAATTATACTTTATTATACCGAATTAAACTTCTTTTATTGCAGAATAGAATATATCAATAATTAAATAGGTGGAATGAGAGTACATGTAGCAAGGGTGAATGCGCGAGAGATGGAAGTCATCGGCCCGGATGGGGCTACGGTAAAACATAGTAAAATATTATATCTGTTAAGTATTTTGGTTCGTTTATTGCAATACCTATAGTTGTTCATTTGTCTCATTTTATTAGGTTTTAGTCAACTAGGGTAAAATCTTTAAACAGTGATTGATTTGTAAATGGCCTTGTATTACGTTTGAGATTATTCATTATATTTTCGGAGCATTTATATTTAAAAAAAATGCAATTTACGTCAGTACTTCACATCACCATTAGGATTTGAGAGATATACTTAATGAGTTCCATGGAATGCAAGTAGCTATTTAATGTACTTGTTGTAAAAATGTACGTATATGTATCATGAACCAAGTTTTGTATTAAATGTATTACATGTATATATGTATATATATAAATACACACACATTATATCATTCATTATTACGACAACTATACCTTGGATTGTTACTAACTAGAACAGCACTATTTATTGTATTGTAAATAGGTTTGTGTGACGAAGGAATTCACGAAGTTCATACAAAGATGATGTGTTGGAAGATCAAGTACTTATGTCTAATAGTAATTGCTTTCGTATTTCATTATTCCATTATCTTGATCTTTAGAACTGGATACGAAACTCAATTTAATTATTTGATAAATTATTAGTATGCGTTTCGTAACAATTATGTGATTGGTAATTAGATGAATGTATACGAGGTGTTAGTATTTTTTGTTTATAATGACATTGTAAATAAGTATTTACATTTTGTTTATAAATACACGTTCACGTAAATCGCCTAACACATGCAAAGGATGTTATATTTTTTCTTCTCACTTTGTCCTCCTTGTGTCTCGCCAATAACTCCCATCAGCCATAATTAAACTCTTCACAAAAAATGGCGCAATACACACATACCAAACAGGACATGCAACACGTGCAAACTATCATCTTCCTCTAACCTGGACAGTTTTCGCCCAAAAAACTATTTCATACACAGGACCAAACTACTGGAGCAACATTGATCCGAATCTCAAACAGCTTAAAAACTGTGGCAGCTTTAAAAAACATATGAAATTGTTATTATTTAATTCGTACATGTAACCTTGATTATTCTATTCTAAAAACTTCCTTTTCTCTCTCCTCATTCTTCTTCTGACCCCCTTTCTTTACATTCTCTTCTTTCTTACATCCATATAATTTCATTGTTTCTGTCTGTATAACTTGCTTTTCAATTATTATACCTCATTGAGAATGACCCTGTGTCAAAATTATTTTTGAGGAACTTAAATTCTACAAGCTATATGCTTTTTATTAAGTTCCTTTTTTCACATGTAATTTCGAAATTATTTAGTGTAAATGCCATACAAACTGATGCTATGTAGATATCTGTATTGTTCACGAATATCGATTTTGTAAATATGCTATGTTTTGTTTAATGCATTGCTTTTTTTTTCATGTGAAATAAAAGAAACTAAACTGAACTGAACTGTGTACGTTTTCAATTGGTTTGAGAAACGAATGCACTTACAAACAAGCTATAATGATAACACTTTTTAACTTGTTTGCATCTTCACTGGACCTACTGTGACTAATCTTGCGAGCTCCTCTCCAATTTGCTCTGTAAAGAATGTTCATAAACTGTTATTTTCCTAGTTATTGATGACGGAAGAAATTTGTTTCATGAAGGGGTTTCATAAAAACGTACTCGCAACAATCAAATGTATGGAGCATTTTGGTACAGAGCAAATGGGAGGGAGCTTACAAGATACGTCACAGAGTTGCCAATTTGTGTTCGATTGATCGCACCTTCACAAATGTATAACTTTCCTATTTTTAATCGGATTTTGCTCAGACTTCCACTGACCAGTTCCTCTTATATCCTGCTTCCATAAAAAAAGAATAATCAAGAAGGGAGAGAGAGAGAAAATGTGAAGGTGGGGGTCAGAGAAAAGGTGGAGAGAGAAAGAGGAAGATATAGAAAGGGAGAAGGAAAGAGGAAGATAGAGAAAGAAGGAGGGAGTTTGAGAAGGAGAGACAGAGAGAGAGAGAGTGGGAGGAAGATAGATAAAGCGGGAGAGGGAGAAAGAGACAGGATAAAATAGGATTAATGGTACGTACGTGACAGAAGAATATCTCAAGCAGCGATAATGATAGCAAGATTTAAAGAGAGAGGTTGGAAATAAAGGAAAATAGAAAGAAAGAAAAAAAAGGAAGAACTAGTGTTGAAAGAGAAGATACCATAAGAAAAAAACTAAGAATCAGGAGTGACTAAAAACAGATATAAGGCTTTAAGGTATGTGTTTTTGAATGCTTCATCGTCAGATGAGAGAGCAGAATCCGGTACAACGATTACATATTGATATGAGAATATTGTGAATTAAATACAATCAATCATTCAAAAGGTTATACGATTAAAATACTACTTTATAAACTTAGTGAAATTAGATGAATTATACACTTTACAGATTCCACCAATAAATAAAAATAGGCTATTATTTATATTTAAAACATTATATATGTAGAATGTTGGATATGAGGAAGTATAGGCAATAAAAAAGGCATAGGCAGATGTATACATTATAATCTGTTGATGAAGTAGGATAGCGAGAAGGAGGCAGAGAGGAAAAGATAGAAAAAGTAGTTGGTGAGAGAAGGAATAACAGAAGGAGGGAATGAGTAATATAGTAAACGAGATAAATGAAAGGATGTAAAAGAGAAAGTCCAAATTCATCAATATCCACATGTTACTTCCTTTGTTTTATACTGATAAACATGGTTGTATTGATATATATATTTTAAATGACTCATAATGAATCCTGATTGAAGTGTATACCCAACCCTTTTGCCTTTCGTTTCTACCCCCATCTATCTTCCCTTGGCTATATTTTATTAGATATTTAATTTAGTATTATATTATATGTTTCCAGTATTCCGCATTATTATTCTTAGATATTGTAGGATTTATATTCAGAAGTATTGTTTCCTAATATTAATTTTCATTTACTAGATATGATATTTGCAATTCAAATGCATTTTTACCAGTGTGTGATATATCTTTACGTTGGTGGACCCCTATGGAAATCAGCTCTAGCTCCCGCAGATTGCAAGACTTTTTCAGACTTGTTTTTGTCTTCAAAATCGAGCACGTGATCTCTATTTACTGGGTGCAATTAAGCAGAAACTTCTTTACCAAAAATATTTAAAAATAGTAGTAGGAGATTTTTCAATGAGAAGCATAAACGAGAGAAAGATATACTAGTGCAACTTAGAATTAAAGGGGCATGTTCCCGCCAGTGTAGTTTTCGGAACATGCCATCTGCGTAAGAGCCGTATTCCGTTGGTGTCAATAAGCAGCTATAGCACCGTCCGTCAGCGTGTACGTATTTTGAACGCCCTCTGGGATACGGGGAACATGCCCCTTTAAGAGGGGGTAGAGATGACAAGGGGGAAAACCGCATGTGAGAGAATGAACATAAAGATAGAGACATAAAAATTATCTTTTTTGATAAGTAACACTGTCAAGAACTAGATAAAAGTGAATCGTCATCGTTGAATATGCTGAATTTTAATATTACTAGCATACTTACTCGTTTCAATCGTTATTTGTGTAGGCCTACTAAAACTGATTACTACTAGACCACTAAACAATGGATAGTTTCAACATCTGTTAGTCTTTTTGCTGAATTCAATTGTACAAAGGAATTACTCTCTAGCTGTTCGAAACGCCCAGTGTCATATTTCACGCCTTCTCAATACTGCATTATAGCAGGCGATAATTTTGCGAGATTGTTCCCATTGCATTCAGCCTCTGTACTTTTGGCGTCCTGAGTATTGCGTATTGGCGTAGTATATTGAGTACAAACTAGAATATTAAGCAGAAAAAGTAATACACGATTGGACACTTGGTTCATAATCTTTGAAAAAAAGTGCGCCTGTGTGAATGTTCTACGTTGAATATAGATTCATTCAATGTTGAAGCTATTCTCCATACAAATGAAATCGAAATGCGTTGAGTTTTATTTGGTATAAAATATGCGTACTGGACTTTGTTAAACGTCTGTGTATAGGGTATCAGCTCGAAGTGTAATAGCTTGAGAGTCCTATTAAGACTTGTATCGTGTACATGATCTGTACTGACTGCAGCATATGTTGGCACTGGAATTACCGATAAAGGATAATCATAGATTTTGTGGAGAAAGTAAGTGATTTGGAACAATAGGACTAGGGCTCATTTGAAATAGTCTGGATTAAAGCGTTTTAACCATGGCGTTGTTGAATCGTTCCACCCGGAAGATTATAGTCAAATTGATTGGGGTAGGAATAGTTGTCATCCTTCTCATCGTACTAATCGAAACATTCGAAAGAGACCACGAGACTGTTCAAGGTTCTGGAGGAGAGGTTGAATTCTTGCACAGGATGACATGGATAACGCCTCCGAATAAAGAACGAGTTGATAAGGCAAAGGCTTTGAGCTATAAGGGCAGACACAGAAAGTATTTCTCTGAAGCACTTGTAGATCTGTTTGGGTTTTCTAGTGAATGCCATCTACGTGACGCTGAGGATACTAAAAAGGGTTTGCGTTCAACAAGCGTTATCATTCTTCTGCATTGTTCCCCCTTGAGAGTGGCACTGCGGGATAAAATACGGGAGACATGGGCTAGCCCTGAGGAATGTCGGAAACATGGTGTTCTTGTAAGGTTTGTAATGGGTGGCCCAGCTAGTCAGGGCGAGGTAGAACTGCTGAAGGAAGAGTCAGCGAAACACGGCGATGTTTTAGTCGGGAATTTCACTGATACCGTCCGAGCAACCACCATGAAATCTCTACTAGGGCTTCGATGGACTATCGCATTTTGTTCTCGAATAGATTACGTAATCGAGGCCAGCGACAAAACATTCATGTGGTTGGACAAACTGCCGAAGCTGCTACCCCAGCAAACACAGAACGTTTTCAGAACGTTTTCAAAACGTTTTTTTTAGGTCCTGTACGTCTTCGTCCTAAATGAACGTTTTAAAAACGTTTATATAACGTTAAAGTTTGGACTTCTCATTTACGTCAAAGTTTAGGTTTTTTAGAACGTTTAAAAAACGTTTTTTGGACGTTACAAAATTAAACGTTTGGTATAGGATGTTTACAGAACGTTTGATATAGGACGTTTACAGAACGTTTGATATAGGACGTTTACAAAACGTTTGTGGACGTTACAAAATTAAACGTTTGGTATAGGACGTTTACAGAACGTTTGATATAGGACGTTTACAGAACGTTTGATATAGGACGTTTACAGAACGTTTGATATAGGACGTTTACAAAACGTTTGTGGACGTTACAAAATAAACGTTTTGTCTTCGTCCATATTAAACGTTTATAAAACGTGTATATAACGTCTAAGTTGGGACCTAACATTCGCTGCGGAGCTAGGTCTTTTGAAGACGTTCAGAAAACGTTTTTTGGACGTTACAAATTAAACGTTCTTGGATAGGTCCTGTAAAACGTTTACAGAACGTTTTATTCAGACGTATTTTGTTGAATTTTTTTTTTATGTCCAAATAAATATTTCTTAAAAAATACCAGCTGGCGAAATAAGGCCACATGCATACGCATGGGGGGGGGGGGGGGTCGAGGTATGTCAAACTGATGCACTCCTGTGGCGTAGCGATGGAGGGAGGCACGTGCCCCCAATAATTTTGAGGAAAAAATAGAAAACATAAGGTGACATTATTTGAAGAAAAAAGAAATACATAAGGAGTGACCCCTCCCCCTCACATAATGTTTGTGCCCCTTCCCCCCCCCCCTCCCCCAGCCCATTTAGTCCGACCGCGCTACGTCATTTATATGCTCCATTCAACCACGTGTATACAAAGTGCGTACGCACCGTATATAATCGTACCACTGTATAGTATCGTATCCGGCGCGGCCGGTGCGGCCGGTGCGGCCGGTGCGGCGCGCTCGCTCCAGAGCTTGCCGCGTGTTTTAAACTGACTGACGAGTTGACTGCTTGATGACGTGACTTCGAGATTTCAAATAATCTGTTAGACTGCGACACCGAGGTAAGCGTTATTTTAACATTCTGATATCTGTAAGGAATTTAAGCTTTGTTTGATTGATTTTGAAGCATGTAAAATGAAATAAAATATTGATTATTTGCATTAAAACTAAAAGTACGGCAGACTCTATGTCGCATGTGCAGGCCGTTGAAATTTTCATTGCATTGACTGGTAACAGTGGTATGGTAATTGGGTAGGCTAGGGTATGTGCACACATAACACCAGGAAGCTCCGATGCCGAACGGCGTCGGAGCTTCTTGGAGTTAGTGCATACATAGCTGCATTACTATCCTGGCTGTGTGTATTAAAAACTGTGCTATTGATACTTAACATTTCAAACACCACTGTACAAAACTCTTTCACTAAAAATCTGTACTTTAGTGACAATTGATGACACCTAAATAGCAGTAATAAAATACAATTTGTTCAACTTACCGATGTTATTTTGTTAGAAAGAACAATTAAGAAATTCAAATTGTTTGTCTAGATCTACTGTCAAAATTTGCTTACAGCCGCATCGGCATGATAAGTGCATTTGTGTATTATGTGTGTATTGACTATTCCTTTTGAGCAAATGCTGCCTATTAACACGTAGTGCAGTGCTAGAGGTCAATACGCATAATAGCATGGACTCTTTGCTGGAGTGGGTATGTGCGCATGGCTCGTTACATTACATGGTAATCGGATGATTAAAACAGTTGAGTTGTTAACTTTGCTGTCTGGAAAAATCATGGAAAGTTCCCATCGGGATTTAAAATGCTATTTCGTGAAGAAAATAAGTCCTTCGACTACCACAGCTCATTTCTTGACTTATTTACTCTTCCCTCAATAGCATTTAAAATCCCACGGGAGTGGAACATTCCATGCTTTTCCCTCCACCACCATTTAGCAACTTTATATTATCCCACCCCCTATTACAACAGGTTTGTTTTTTAGGCAATTGAAATAGCTCCCAAACCACCTTTTTTGTATGAATATTGTTTTTTTAGAAATATCGAGACCTAGATCTATATCTTGTTCTCAATTTCGTCTCTTTAAAAAAAATCTGTTTAGTTCAGATGACACATTATTTAAAGAAATTGATTTCCAATAACGTAGATTAACTTAAGGATTGATTTGTTTTATTTTTACATACAGGCAACTATGTGAAAGCGCAAAAACATCGCCAGGAAGGCAGAGGACACGTCAAACCTGGTATCGGAAGATGATGCCGTGTAGAAGCGAAAGAGACGTCTTCCCCAGAGATTAAGCAAATCTTCTAGTGATTCCGGAAGTGACGCTGGTAAGTATTTGTCTCTTGATGGTTAGTAGTGCTTGGCTCGGCCAGAGACGTATAATTTACATCTTATTTCTCGTTTTCTTCAAAATCCAACAGATGATGAAAACCTAAGATAATTTATTTGGGATAGCTTAAAGGTAAAGACCAGTATTGGCAACGCCCCAATTTCAAAAAATGAAATGGAAGCTCTCATTACCAATCATGTGAAAGAATATGTTTTGACTAATACATGATGATAAAAAATTTGCCGGGAAACCGCCTACTAATTCATATATTTGGTAAATTTATTTCTCTCATGGTCTGGTGAGAGAGATAGGGTAGTCCCATATACATCTTTCTGTGTATAGTGCTTGTAACTTTACGAAGAATGGGCCAAATTTCTTATCATTTTGATGATTCCAGAACCTTGCAGATGCTAGATGCTAGATGATCAACCTTTTCTGATCGATTCCACAACGTTTCTTTCACAATGCAATCGCATGACCATTACTGGTCTTTACCTTTAAGCTAGACATGCTTTGTGTCCTAGCCATGCAAAATGATGATTAATAGATGTGGCACCATCATTCCGGCAAAACTGGAAATTAATTTGTAATCTAGGCATAAATTTCGGACAAGAAGTTTACATTACCCAAAAGTTTGTTCAGTTTATGAGAATTCTTGTCATGTCTTGATATCCCTTTTAACATCTGCAATGTGTCTCTGTTTTTCAGATCTTGAATCAAGAAAACAACATGTACGCGGAGGAACGACTAAGGCTGTGGCAGCAGAGATACCAATGCCGAAACTGAATGTGAAGTCCAAGTCCACATCGCATTTTTCAGTTCCAACCCACAACTCCAGCAAGGGCTCGGGCTTCGGAAAGTAAGTTTTTTTCAGATAGCATTTCACAAACGAAAGTTTCTGAGGTTTTTTTTTATCATCAGAACATATACTATAGAGCGTATAAACTAACAAAACAACATTTGCCATTTGTTGCTACACTAAAATACTGTTGGATTGGATAAGAGAGGCAGATTATCTCGGCGTACATGTAATTTATTTCATCAACAAGGCATGGGTATAGTTTTCTTACAGAAGAGTCGCTTTTAAATCCTTACAGTATGTATACTTTGTTGGAAGCGCTGCAAAGGTGTCGTCTTTGAAGCTGGGTGATATATTCCTGAAGTGACTAAATTGGACAGCTATCAAACATATCTCGCCAAAATATCCTATTAATTTGCTGTCAAACTTTTTAATGACTTGAACTGTTATTATAATGTATTTTATGTGTCTGTTTTTTTCTTCTCAGGCAATTTTCAAGTGCAGGTACTGTGTAGTGTGTACGCTGCAGAGGCTGGAGGAAGGGCAGCAGCAGCTGACGCAGTTGGTACAAAAACTGTTTTTGTCCAAATCGGGAGCGGCCGTTGATGTGGAAGACCTGAGGGAGCCGTTTACCGAACCAGTGAACACCACATTTTCATTCAAGGTAGATTAAGATACCTTCATTCAGGGGCAATGCAAAAAATCCTAAAACTCATACTTAAACCAAATTTTGACCATTTCAGCTAATAATGGAGAAACTTTATCAGCGACATAACAGTTTTGTTGGTGTATCTTTTTGGATTGAATTGCCAACATCTTGTTGAGAATGCAAGACAAAGTTGTATAGGTCTGTAAATGTACACCTTTTTGTAAGGATGCTGAAACCAATGTGTGTGCTGCCAAACTCTCTTATAACCTTGTCTTCTATATTCATAGACCCTTAAATTTGAGTATTCATATTTGCCTGTTAATAATTCATATCAACTCATTTCTATCAGTTTATTGCAAATAGCTTTTGTAGATTGTTCATGTGTTTTGTGTTGATTTTATATTTGAAGTAAGATGCAAGGCTTCTGGGAAATCTTGACCTGCCCACTAAATCTTTGGTCGATCAAAAGGACAATTTTTTACTCGGATTTAAAGGGGAAATCTACCCTAGAAATTTCACTGCTTCAATCAAAGGAGACAAATTTGAACAAAGTTAAAAATAAGAATTGGGCAAACTCGGTAAGGAAAACAAAGTAAGGAAACTACTCTTTTTTTACATTTTCTAGTAAATTACTCTCGGCTATTCAAATTGACAATGCTGATGACATCTTGAGTAGCTCTAAATTCACTTTGTACACAAAATTTTACATTTTCTAACCCCCATAGTCAAAGCATGTTGTGTAGAAAGCTATTCGTCATTAGTAATCTGAACATACTCTGATTAAAAGCTGTGGAAATGTGTAACTTTAAGGAAAATTTAGAAAATATGAAATTTTGAGTACAAAGTTGATGGATAGCAGCTACTCACAGTTGGTGTCATCAGTGTTGCCAATTTGTAGAGCTGAAACGAGTGTAGTTTCCTTGTTTTGTTTGGACGTACTTTCACTTGAAATGTGACTTCTTAAAATAGTCACATTTTTATCACTTGTAGAAGTTGATGAGAAAGTAAATACATGTACTCTTTTGAATAGTTATATTTTGCACCGGATGATGAAGCTAATCCTGGGTGGAGGCACATAGCTAAATCGGTTATTCACATGTATTTAATGATAATTTGTGACATTTTGTTAAAAGGTTCTGGTGAATTTATTCACATTGAATTTGATATAGTACACAACAAATTTACAGTAATCCACTATTTGGTTTTACCAAAGATCAAGTCTTATTATAGAAAGATTTCTTAATCATTTGCTGGGGCATCTTTTTGGCATGAATTGCCAGGTTCTGTAAATAACTCAAATTGCTTTTATAAAGTGTGTTACCAAAGTTGCTATCTATTGTGTGCTGCAAAATTATTGACACTATTCATTTTATCTTTGCCTTGTATATTCATCAATTTCAATTCAATTTCAATTCAATTCAATTCATTTATTGTTCAACCATCACAATATATATACAATCAAAATAAGTTACATCAAGAATTTTAGAATACGCAATGATGGTTTGGTGACCCCGGAGAAAGCAGAGCTTATAAAAAGGGGCCACCAATACATAAAAGATCAATATTAATTATACCAAAAATATCAACATCGAACATTAATATAAACAAGGAAAAAAAAGAGAAGTACACTTCTGCAGCAGCAGCAAAAAACTGTATCTACATGTATAATAAGAGGGCAGTGCAAATGAAAGCGAACAAGAATATCAAGAATATATTATAAAGAAGGTAAGATTTCCCTGCTTAGCTTTTTAAATCTGGAAAGAGTTGAGCTGTTTTTGATATTGTTGGGGAGTTTGTTCCATAACTTAGGAAAATGAATTATAAATGAATTTGAGGCGACGGAAGAACGAACCTGAGGTAAGTGTATTAAATTACTTTGGCGAGTTTGGTAAGAATGAATTGAGGAATTCAAAACAAAGATATCGCTAAGGAGAGGAGGCAAGATTTTCGAATGAAATTTATACATAAACACAAGGGAATTCAAGGTTATCAAGTCCTTTAACGGTAATATATTTGATTGTGAAAATAAAGGTTTTGTATGACTATTGAAGGGAGCATTAAAGATAATTCGTATTGCTTTCTTTTGTAAAATAGAGATTCATAGAGACATAGACCCGTGAATTATATGAGTATTCATATTTGCCAGTTAATGAGGCATATCTTCAACTCATCTATCATTTTCTTATGTTTTATTTGTAGATTGTTCATGTGTTATGTATCTATAGTTTTAAAGGGATAGTTTAGTATTGGTCAAACTTAACTTTAAAACCAAAACCTGCACCATCACGGTGCAAAGTAATAATTACAAACGGCCAAGTAAAGCCCCTGTTAGTATTCAAAATGACCCGTTAATTTTAGTTTCTGCATTTAATGTTTGTTAAAATAATAATTAAATATCTATATCAATTGCTTTTTAAAGAACTATTCAGATTTGTTTTCTTCAAAGTAGTCTTCAAGCATTTTTAATATTTTGAATAAAAATATATTTATGGATATTTCAGCCGTTTGTGAACCGATATTGATCAAATAACAATTTATTCTGAATATTAGAATTGTATGTTCTTTCGGGGGCACTTCGGGAAATACCAATACTCTTTTTTCAAATATACATGATGTACTGTATTGCCAAGCCTTTGTACATATTTTGTAAATATGTTTGATAATAAATTCATAAAATCAATCAAATACATGTGTGACCTAGCGTTTATTAAAAATTCACTGTATATTGGACGTTCTTAAAAGGTTTTCTGAACGTTCCTAAAACGTTTCCAGGACGTTCTAGACGTTCTTAAAAGGCTTACTGAACGTTGTAAAAACGTTTCCAGGACGTTCTAGACGTTCTTAAAAGGTTTTCTGAACGTTCTCAAAACGTTTCCAGGACGTTCTGGACGTTCTTAAAAGGTTTTCTAAACGTTTTCAAAACGTTTCCAGTACATTTGGACGTTTAGAAAACGTTTTATAAACGTTCCAGACGTGTTTTAAAAGGTTTTCTAGACGTTCTTAAAACGTTTGTAGTGCATTTTAACGTTTTAAAAACGTTTTAAGAACATTCCAAACGTTTTTTAAAGGTTTTCTGCACGTTCTAACAACGTCCACAATATATTTAGAACGTTTTCAAAAGGTTTTTGGACTTTTCGAATGTCTGAAAGGTTTTTAAAGGTTTTTTTGTTGTTCTTTTAACGTTTAAAAAACGTTTTTAAAATGTCCAATAAAACGTTTTAAATACGTCGAAAACCTACCACATTTTGACGTCCAAAAAACGTTTTCACAAAACGTCCAAAAAACCAACTTGGAACGTTTTTAGAACGTTCAGAAAACGTCCAATTGTTAGTTGGGACGGACCTTTAAAAAGGAAAAGAACTCAAAGTTCATTCTTGGGGCCCGGTCCAACTCTTCCAGAGTTGTTCATGACGCCTCGAGCGAGTTCTACGTCGGGAATGCCGTATTGAATCGTGAATTTTACCCAGTTTACTGCTCCCTGCAAGCAGGTATTATCATGCCTTTTGCTCTGGCGGTGAAACACTACAAATACACTTGGTCAACACCAACATTGGTGCCTTTTGCTGATGCCCTGATTGGACTTAGTGCTGAGGCGTATGGCTGGAAGGTAAAACATAGCCATGCTTTCTCTCTGGAACATATAGGACCGAATGATGCTTGTCCCTTGAGTTCGCGGTTCACAGCAATATCCCCTATCTTGTATAACATTCCTACAATCTGGGAACAGCTACATGATAGGATGTACATGAAGGAGTGTGATAACCCAGATCTGGATGTAATCTACGCGGGAAAAGTTGCAGATAATGCCAGGTATTTTAAAACGGTCTTGAAAACTGTTAGAGAAAGTTCCGAGGTCAGCTGTGTGGAGCAGGATTTGTTCATGATAGTGCTTATCTCATCCCATTCAGCACGCAAACATTCCCGGGACACTGTACGTGGAACCTGGGCCAACAAGGATTTCTTGGGTTCTCTCTCAAAGAAGGTCAAGGTGTTCTTTCTCATTGGACAACCCGATCCATTGAATCCTGCTCTAAGATTAGCCTTGGACGAAGAGCACGATCAGAACCGTGATCTCCTAGAGGGGAATTTCCTCGACACGTTCAAGAACCTCACCTTGAAACACACGTTCGGTTTGACCTGGACGGCAGATCACTGCAGCAATGCAAAGTATTTCTTGAAGGGTGATGACGATGTCTTTGCAAATGTGGAATACATCATCAACCTCCTGCAGAAGATGATCAGCCATGGCAGGGGTCTTCGTGAACTGTACCTAGGAGATGGAGGAAGGGAATACCGCAACAGGGATCAGAATAGCAAATACCATGTGTCGTCTGAAGAATACAGCGGCAGGGTCTTCCCGCAATACTGCGTGGGTGAAGGCTACGTGCTTTCCATGGACCTGGTAGTCCGCGTTCTTCAAGAAGCACTGCGGACACCAATGCTGTCTTCAAGGGATGATGTCTTCGTTGGTATCCTCATGAAGAAGATACAGGTGCCTCTGGTCTACAATGAAGGTTTTCTCTACACCATGGGACCAACTGATACCTGCTCCCTGAGGGACAAGAGTTTCATGGTGATGCATGTTCATGATAATGTCGAGGCACTTTTAAAGATTTGGAGGAATTTCGTGAAAACCGATGTGCAGTGTTAGTCTATTTGGAGCCAGAAGTGCGTTGACAAAATAATGTAGACGTGTCGGGGCCTATAGTTGATACAACAGCGGGGTGTGGATCAAAATGGTTCATGGTTCGAGTCTCACTGAGGCACTGTCATCCAACTGGCAAGTCATTAAAGCTACATTTGCCACTCTCCATCCAGGGTACACATAAGGACAAGATTTTCTGGAACACTTTGTCACCTTATCATGGCAGGCTCAGCTACAGCCGGGGTAATAATTAGATACTTTGTATTGAGTGCAGGAGAGTACCGGTATATTTGTAAATTACTGATATATAAATTGACATAATCATTGATATCATTTGTGTTCGACTTATTCACACGCATAACGTACATGTATATGTAAATGCTGTTAATTTTTTTCGAGGTATCAAGGGGGCCTTTTTTCAGTGACAAATAACAAAACTCAGTGACAAACCTGCTGATTTAGGAATAACAGTTGTTTTACAGCGATGTTTGGTCATTTCGACTTGTGACATAATGTAGTACTGTAATTGTGACATACTGTAATATGCCGCTTTTATAATTCAAGCTCTCTTAACCCGGCCTACAGGAACAATTAAAGTGGCCTCTTCAATAAAACTTATGGGAATGAGAGCATACAGTAGACATGGGGTTGACATCGAAAAACAGGAATAAGTGAATCCAGTTAGTGAATAGTACAACTCTTCTTTTGGTTTTTGCATCCTCCATTTCAGATACATATGGCTAGGTTTTGCAGGTGCGCCCGCCCCTCTTTCTATACGTGTACCCACACAAACAATCCAGCCTACCCACACACGCACTTATATATCATCAAACCTGACATCGTACACCCCACTGATAACCTGGCCACCCACACCCACAACCCACACAAACTCACATGTTAAGTCTCATTCCATCCCTCATTACACACCCACACCCCACTGACAGCCTGGCCACCCACAACCCAGCCACACCACAAACTCACATTTATGTCCCATCTCATCCTACATTACACACCCACACCCCACTGACAACCCGGTCACTCACACCCACAACCCAGCCACCCCACACAAACTCACATTTATGTCCCATCTCATCCTACATTACACACCCACACCCACTGACAACCTGGTAACCCACACGCACAACCCGGCCACCCACACCAACAACCCATCCAACCCCCTCACAAAAACACACACCTATGTCCAATCTCATCCTACATTACAAAACCACACCCCCACTCACAACCCGGCCACCCACACCAACAACCCATCCAACCCCCTCACACAAACACACACTTATGTCCCATCTCATCCTACATTACACACCCACACCCACTGACAACCAAGCTACCCACACCCATAACCCAGCCGCCCCACACAAACTTACATGTTGGTCTCATTCCATCCCACATTACACACCCACACCCCACTGACAGCCTTGCCACCCACAACCCATCCAACCCACACAAACTCACATTTATGTCTCATTCCATCCCACATTACACACCCACACCCCACTGACAGCCTTGCCACCCACAACCCAGCCACCCCACACAAACTCACATTTATGTCTCATTACATCCCACATTACACACCCACATCCCACTGACAGCCCGGCCACGCAAACCCACAACCCATCCAACCCCCTCACACAAACTCACATTTATGTCTCATTACATCCCACATTACACACCCACACCCCACTGACAACCTGGCCACCCACATCTCATCCAACCCCCTCACACGAACACACTTTTGTCTCATTCCATCCCACATTACACACCCACACCCCCAATCACAACCCGGCCACCCACACCCACAACCCAGCCACTCCACACAAACTCACATTTATGTCTCATTCCATCCCACATTACACACCCACAACCCCACTCACAACCCGGCCACCCACACCCATAACCCAGCCACCCCACACAAACACACACTTATGTCCCATCTCATCGTACATTACACACCCACCCCACTCACAGCCTGGCCACCCCACACAAACTCACATTTATGTCTTATTCAATCCCACATTACACACCCACACCCCCACTCACAACCCATCCAACTCCCTCACACACTTATGTCTCACCAACCCACACACGCATATAACTTGTTTAGACTGCAATTGTTATTATATGCTTTATACACACTGCTCATACAACAGGATAAAAATTGTTTCAAAGTATGCTACACCCAAAACAAAAATAAAATCTAAATTATGAGATAAATAATTAAATTTCCCATTATTGATTGCAAAATCAGAATCAATCCTGTTATACTGCAGTGCAATGGGGTAAAAATTGATCAATCTCCACTGCAATTAGGTTCCTCAAATTATTAGAGAAATAATTTTACTAATATTCTGTTTAGAGCATGATTTCGAATTGAACTCTTCTTAGTTGCGTACATGTATCACATGTAAACACCTACTTATGACTCTTCCAAATTGCTTTAAGTTTCTTTCACAAAGTAATCGCATGAACAGAACTTGACCTTTTCCATGAATATTTTCAATTTTTTCAAATTTGTTGAAACCTCCTCCGAGTTGTTCCTCCCGATTTCTCTGCTCCCTTAAAAAAACAGCTGTCTACATAACACACAACTTTCTTGTCAAGCGAAATTCCTCCAACCACAATATCAATACAAAAAACGAAAAACAAGTACTTTGATTGAAATGATAACATATTTCAAATCATTTATTTAACTCAAAACATACTATGTTTTCTAAATTTTTGCACTGATATCTTACATGGCTATCTCCATTAAGAGAAGAATGATAGAAATTAAAGAAGGATTCCTACAATTTTTTTAAAAACTTTACTCAAACATTACAAACAAGGGACATTATTGCAATACACATGCATGTTAATTGTTCAACCTACGTATTCATGGTTTATCCTGACCAACTCGAATATGTACTCTGTAAAATTATTTAATTACGAACATACTTGTCAGTATTTCGTTACTTGTATAATTCATTTGTTTTATTATATATTGTATTATTGTATGGTTTATATATTTCATTTAATTTGTGGATATTTGCACAACTTGAGGCTTTCCGTAACACCATGTGGTAGCCTTACTGAACAGGCTGTAGGTATATTCTTTCGTCAAAGTACCCGCTTATGTGTTAGGTGTTAAGAGGAATTAAGGAATAAGTATAAAGATAAAGGGTGAACAAAATGAAATGTGGACTTCTTAAAAGATCGGTTCGTATTCCTCTGTGGAGTAGTTCTCAAAATATTTTCTGAACTGATAGAATTATGTTAACTAGTCATCTGCAAAATGATAGAATATCTGTTAACTAGTCATCTGCAAAATGATAGAATATCTGTTAACTAGTCATCTGCAAAATGATAGAATATCTGTTAACTAGTCATCTGCAAAATGATAGAATATCTGTTAACTAGTCATCTGAAAAATGATAGAATATCTGTTAACTAGTCATCTGCAAAATGATAGAATATCTGTTAACTAGTCATCTGCAAAAATGATCTGTTAACTAGTCATCTGCAAAAATGATAGAACATCTGTTAACTAGTAATCTGCACAAATATATGTAAGTGAGTATTGTTGGCTTAGAAGATATTATGCCTCCACATTGTGTGTCCCGACCGGATGGTTATCTAAACAGTTGATATGAGACATATAATACACTGTTGCGATTGTGTAAGGGCAGGGACAGTGTACAAAGTTTAGTCAGTGCCCATATAGATAATGCACACGCCCGCAGGTCAAGTGCAATATCGATATCGCACTGATTGGAGATGGGAGATGTTTTGCACGGTGGGACAAATAAATGCACGCACACGTGATGTCAATTAACCAATCAGACTGCTTAGATTCTAGAACCCGTCTTATAAAAAAAACAGTAATTCAAAGAAGTTAACATGCAATATTTTATAAAGCTTTAAAGACGTATGTCGGACAATATAATAAGTGACAAACATTTATGGATAAGACAGTTCATGAAGTAAGGATTTTTTTAAACTGAAAGGCAGAGGAGAGAAGAGAGTAGTAGAGGACAAAGCTAAGCAGAGCGACCGCGGAAGGAAAATAGTTGGAGAGAGGATGGATTGGAGAGGACAGGTTTATTAATTGGACAAAGCTGTTATAATTTACATATCTGTCTTTACTTACACGGAATATATATATATATATATAACATGCCAGGTATTGCAACACTTCTTGAATACTAAATGGGAATGGAATTGCCACAATAGGGTGAATGAAGAACAGGAAGCATTGAAGTGGAAAGTCCAAGAAGAAAGCGATGAGGGATCCAGAACGAGAGAGAGAGAGAAAAAATTTGTAGTTAAGAAGTATTGATATATCATAGGAATAAATAGTTTGCTATGTTATGATTTATTCATAATGTTGTTACATACAAAGAATATATAAACAACATATATCAATGTGTGGGCGTAATGTAACTTTGAATACGAATTAAATATATAGAAGGGTAGTAGAAGGAGAGGAGAGACAAATAGAAAGGGGGATGGGATGAAAACACCAGCAGAGGAATATGATTAAATTAGAAGGATATCAGAGGGAGAGTGAGAGGTAGGAAGGACAGGGAAAGCGAGAGGGGGAGGGAATAAAAGGAAGGGCGTTGAGGAAAGTTAGAAGTAAGAAAGATTGGGGGACATGGTGGATTTCTAAGATATGATTCGACTGCATCTCATTTAACTAATTCTTTACTTTTACAGACAATATTGAGCAACTGTTACAAAATATATGTTATAATCCTCTGCAACAATAGTCCAGAATCTGCCCGGTCCTTTTTATTTCCCTACACACTTGATTCACGCTGTCGAAGATGGAGTTATCAACAAACTCATACTTATGCTCACCAGCCGAGCCTAAGGACGGGGCGCGCGCATTTATTTTACACAACTGTTTAGCCACTTCAGTCAAATATACTGTGCAAACGACTAGAGACAGAGTCTAGCATTACCCTCAGCAGTGTTACACAGTATACATACTCGTTATTTGTTTCGGGTTAAATCTATCCTCTCTTCTCTTTCATTATGTATTTCTGTGTTCTCCTTCAATCTATCCTCTTCTCTTTTGTCATGTATTTCTTTTTTTCTTCAATCTATCCTTTTTCTCCTTCGTTATATATTTCTTTTTTTTTTCCACAATCTATCCCCCAGTTCTCCGGCTCCTTCGTTATGTATTTCTTTTGTTCTCCTTCATTCTAACCTCTTCTCTTTTGTTTTATGTATTTCTTTGTTTCTCCTTCAATCTATCCTTTTCTCCTTCGTCATCTATTTCTTTGTTTTAATCTGATAGATTTCCTTTCTCCTTCGTTATGTATTTCCCTGTTTTTCCTTAGTCTATGATCCTCTTAGCTCTTCAATTATGTATTTCTGTGTTCTTCCTTTGACTTATCCTCTTCTCTTTCCTTATGTATTTCTTTGTTTTTCCTTCTCCATATCCTCTCCACTATCCTTGTTTTCCCTTTCTATCATTTCCCCTTTAATACATGTACGTGCTTGCACATATAGTGCGCTGACGACTTAGACTCTTTCACCAGAGCACTTCTTGGAACTTTTTCGCGAAAATGGCTAAACAGTTGTGTACAAAAAATATGCGCGGACGGGGCGGCGTCTTATTTTTTCGTACCACGGCGGGCCCAGATTGAGCTCGCGAGGGAAACCTGCGCATGGGCACTCGCAAAGGAAACAAGCGCATGCGCATGTGGAGTCTGGTAGGGTGGTTACGCGGTCAAGTTGACATTCAATTCAATTCAATTCAATTTTATTTCATTCAGGTAAACAGACAACATTTCATATAACAACCAGCTATATAACATAAGATATACGTTAAGAACACATTTGACAAGGACATAAAATAAACTGAATAGGTTGCAACCTATTACGCGGTCAAGTTGACATGCTGATACCTGATACCACCTGATCTACTTCCTGGTATTTGTTAACCCATTTCCTACCGGAACCGGGTTATTTTTGTATTAAAGCTATAGGGAATATGTTAAATCAGTAGTCAACATGTTAACTTCCATAAGAAATGAAGTTAAAGTTATTTCTTATTCATGTTTAGATAATGTAGGCCCCTGCTAACCAGCTTTATGCTTTGCCATTGGTAATTATGTTATTGAATGTAACTCATGCCTGATTTCCCTTTTTTTATACAGTTTTTCAAATTATCTATAAGCAGCAGGTTGTTTTATATTTTAGATATAGAAACATTTATGTAAACACATTTAGTTTGAACTTCTCATGAATAAAGTGTTAATGATGATCGACGATGTAGATCATAAAAACACAGCTGTTTGGGAAAAGTTGTGAGAATTTTTGGAAACATACGATTTTGGGTTTTTATAAAGTTTTAAATGGTTTTAAGTATACGTTTCATTCAATAATTTTTGTTAATATTTGTTTGCCTTTTCAAAATTTTGGAAAGCTATTTGAAGTTTGAAAATAACTTAAATCTGGAATTGGACTATGTCCCTAAACTTTGTACAAACATAATACTTGTATATGGGATGATTTTGATGGCAAATTACTGCAGAAATTGCATGGTTATAGATATTGTGGATCTTTAAATATATGTAATGTTACACGCCCTCAACACTGAGTACCCCCCCCCCCACATTTGATTGGGGGAGAGATGAAGGAAACGGAAACAGAAATTGAAGTTATATATGTAGTATATTTTCGGGGAACAGGCCTTCCGGTTTTGTCTCACTTTACTCGGTTTTGTTCGATTAGGATAATATCATAATACAACGATCTATTTGTTAATGGCCTTGTATTACGTTTGGTATTATTCATTATATTCTCAGGGCATTTATATCAAAATAATGCAATTTATATCAGTACTTCACATCACCATTTGAATTTGAGACATTATACCCAATGAGTCCCATGGAATGCATGTTGGTAATTAATGTACTTGTTGTAAAAATGTACATATCTTTATTATTAACAAGCTTTTGTATTATATATACTTTATATGTATGAATGTATATACATAAACACATTAGTTCATTCATTTTTTCGACAGCTACACCTTGGATTGCAACTAGAATAGCAATATTTATTGTATTGTAAATAGGTTTGTGAGACGAAAAAATTCACGAAGTTCATACAAAAGATGCATAATGTGTTGAAAGATTAAGTAATTGTGTCTAATAGTAATTGTTTTTGTAAGTGATAATTCCATTAAGTCAATATTCACAGGTACATACGAAGCTCAAGTAACATTATTCCTTTTCATTATTTTATTCGTTATCGATACGCATTTTACCAAAATATGTAGTTGATAATTTTAGGAGTGTATACGAGTTGTACCTGATTATAGTTCGATAACACTTGTATCATATATGGGGATTGCCCTATAGATGAAGTAGAATTCTGTATTTGTTATTCACACAAATACAGTACACATCTTACTCATTTAATGATTTGAATATGATATGAAGTTGATTTTGTATGCGGGGTAACAGCAATACAAAAAAGGAGGAAAAAGTGTGAGCTGGAAACAAATGTTTTTTTTAATCGTGGTGGTTTAAGGAAAAATGTTATAAATACAAATGTGTATGTGTTCTGAAAAAGGAAAATAGGAGAAAAAAGGCAAAGGCATACAGATACAATGAAAATAGTAAACATTGGTTTTATTACAACTCTACGATAATAAAACTTACATGTATGATATCTGTACAAGAAGATATATGAACATTAAGTTATCAGGAATATGGCAAGTGATCAATCTGGATCTTGATTCCCAAAATTGTGGTAAAAGCAAACATGAATGTCATCACAGATGTCCGAACAATAATATTGATGACTCTTTCATTATGAAGGGATGAGTTGTTCTAGCGCCACCTTTCGACTGCTTTAGTAATAAACCACATGAAAAAGTGTGCAGTCAATACCCAGGAGACAACGTGTTACTGGTGTATTTCTTATCGTCCCTAAGGTATCAAAGCTATAACATTTTGAGAGTTATAATCACTACACTTAAGGGAAATTCAAATTGGCCACACCAGTAATGTCACTGTGATGTAGTGGTGAACTATTTCCCTTTTGTTTCAACACAAACAAATACGAAATTTCATTTATTTTTTAAATGGATGACTCAGAGGAATCTTTTATTTTCAGAGGACTTGTAATAAAAGGCTATCTACGATGCCCTTTTAGTAATGCCCCAAGGGAAGAGGGCATATGGGTGAAAACTAGAAACAAACTGTATTTTGTACACGACAAACAGGACAGTTGTCCTTAAAGGGATCCGGTAACTTTGTCTTAGATCCTTTAAAAATAATCCTTGATTTAGCTCATGCTGCAATGATAATTATAAACCTTTAGGTCAGTCAGGAACTTCATGACTTTTACAAGCCGATCGCCCGTCTGATTATCAAGATATTAATGATTGAAATTACAAATTTTGAAAACCGTTCGCCGAACGGTTTTCATAACACTACAGTCTATTGGGGAAAACGAGTATGGTAAAACCGGTCACTCGAAGATTTTTACTTTTTTGAGGCACTTCTTGATCATTTTGAAGCGCGATTTTTGTTAGGGCTTCAATATTACACCATATCACAGACACTGGTAACATGTAGGACCGTGTATCTCAGATTTAACATTGTTAAACGATCCCTTTAACTACGTCACAATCCACTGGTAAACGTGCCGACTTGACAAACGAATATATCATATTTTGAACTTTCATAACTCTTTCACTATGGGTTAGATTTATTTCAAACTTTCGACATTCAGATTGGCTTATTTTTCTACTGCAATACAAATGAGGATTTGATTGCCCACCCCCTCCCTTGCCTATATTGGAGGGATGAGGTAATAAATACAGTTTATCCAGAGTGTGATGGGGGGGGGGGGGGGGGAGGGGCATTTCCAGTCCGTAGATACTATCTGCGCATGGGTACACAAATGTTATTGGTACCCAACGCGTAGAGATGACTACTGACATGGGGTCATGATAGTTATGTAATCATTATTCACAGAGACTGCGTGGATCTAGAACATTACATAATTTCCGATGGGGGGGGGGGGGGAGGAGGTTGAAGAAGCTGATTATTCGGAAGCGCACGAAGGGGGACTTCGCAATGTTTAAAAGATCTTTTGAAAGGATTACAACCATCTTTACACAGAATTTGACCAACTTGGTTTTAGTAGGTCACGACATGGCGTATATTCTTTTTGTTTTGTTGCTAGCCAATCGAAACAGTTTTCATCATATTCAGCCAAACTCAATCCGGGTTGGCCAAACTGTCCTATAATCAACGGCACTAACAAAGGATTGTTGTCGAGCGCCCTCTTACTATGTTCATTGCTATAGACAGATTAAGCTACGATTAGGTTTTCGAAAATACATATGACCAGGCACCACATAACCATGCAAATAACACATGGTAAGATTTTAAGCTAGAGTTCATTTAAGATAATTTTTGTTAGCAGGGTCAAGTCTCAGTTTTTAGCTCTTCCTGAAATAATATATCTTATTCTATATAATTCCAAAATTTGAAGCTGCATACACCTAAAATGGTCCTCTTACAGCAGTGTTCTGTAGGCTACGTTTGTCTGATTTTGGAATTCTAATACTACTTTTAATTTCTTTATGACCCTGCCTACTGCTCCCATTTCGATATCCTATAGGTGTAAAACAGAGTAAGCTGTACGTTGCGTTGATAGCTAAGCTGAAAAGAAGAACAGAATGTGTTTTATTCCCGCGCCAAGTTTGAGCACAATCTGAAAATCCCTTTATAACAATTGTTACAGTGTTATAATCATTCTTCTGTCACTTTGCAAAATACATTCAAGATCAGAGTGCTTGAATATACTGCAGATTTTAAATGCTTTTGTTTAGATGATTACAGAAACTATTTAAAAAATATTGTCTCTTGTTTCGTTCTAAGAACAATTGCGAACTGGCCCCCCTTTTAAAATATGAAAAATATTAAATAAAACATTGAAGAAAACAAATGGAGAAGAAAACATTCAAGAACAAAATTAAGAAAGCAAAGTGACTAAAGAAAAGAGGCGCTATGGCTGAGTGGTAGGGCAGTGGCCTCGAAACCGGGAGGTCTCGGTTTCGAAACCAAGTCAATACGCTCATGTCCTTTCGTAAGGCATTAATCCTCATTACCAAGTCCATCGGAGAGGATTTAAAAGCGTCGGTGATTTGGTTGTTATCTTACAAGCATATAATGCCTTCTTAGCAGTCAGGTACAAAATTCATCATCAAACAAAGAAAACAAAATAGAAGGGAAAAAAAGAAAGAAAAGAAAGAAAGAAAGAAAAAGAAGAAAAAAAATATTTATAAATGCCAGGGATTCTGTTCAAATAGTTGTGTTAATTACGACATATTCTGACATCGTTACGTCTGTCATGTCACTGTGTATACAATGTCCATTATTTCGGTGAGTTTAGAGTGCCTAATTAGTATTATGGCTTCGTTATACCTACTTGTAGATAACTATAGCTGAATATCCTCGGGATGTCGGCCATCATACCTGTGAGGGAACATTCTCGCAATAACACAATATTCATTATTTTCATTTCATGGAGAGGAGATCGTTATAAAGGACTACTTTTTATCAAAAGTTTTTGTGTAAATCTTTGTGTTTGATACGTACCCTTAAAAATATCCCGACTTGCCTGGTGAAGTGCATCTCAGTCAAGCTTGAAGTTGGCTAGAATGAACTTCTTATCACCATGTTGTTGTTTGGTTGTTTGATGGTTTGTTTTAACCTGACAGCTAAGAAAGCATGAGTGTTCTTGCACGTACACAACCAGGGGATCGACCTTCATTTTCATGCCTTTTATCTTCCTTTATTTCAGGAACTTAAAAAATAAGAAAATTCATTATGATATGATTTTTTTTCAAGCGTTCCGGTGATAAAAATAGAACATACTTGTGGATACCATACACAAACACGCAGCACACTTCGGTCAATGAACTCTACACTACCCAGTGCGTAACGTTCAGTGGTGCGGGCTCACGAGGTGCGAACTTAAAAGAGACCTCAACCTTAAAACTAACTTCAGTTATTCAGAGGTATTTATTGCGTTCTTACCCATTACTCTACAAGATCCCCTACCAAGATGTAGTCTGCAAGCACAAACCCTGGTCAGTCGTAAAAGTGAGTCTGCACTATAAGACTACCATAGGCCATGCATTGTAGCTGCTCCTGACACAACCAGTAGCAAGCTGGGCTAGGCTTCTTTCAAGGCACAATGATTTTTTGATAAAGTGTCAAATTAGGGTCCGAAAGGTAAATAAATTTAAACTGGGAAAGTGGAAAATAAAGCAGCGGTGAAATAACGACTGCAGAATATCCCTCGCTGTTCTTTTTCGATAAGCCTAATATAAAACCCGGGTGTAACCATAAAAAACTTGTCACATGCTTTTGTTTTTATTTTACACCTCTAACATTTATACCTCTGACATTTTTACCTCTGACATTTTTACCTCTGACATTTTTACCTCTGACATTTTTACCTCTGACATTTTTACCTCTGACATTTTTACCTCTGACATTTTTTCCTCTGACATTTTTACCTCTGACATTTTTACACCGAGCCATATAAACAGTATACCAACACCATTCGCCATTGTATAGATTACGTTACGTACTAATTACGAAATCGTTTAATAAGTGCATGTATTCAAAGTTATGGATGCTTCCTTCCTGTGCGTGCGTTGTAATGAATTATTTCAGTGACCGGCTAATATCTTTTAAACTACGATTGTCAAAATTGTATAAAATAAGTTGATGCTCTTCTTCGGTATAGCTTTTACATAAATAAATTAGATTGTCAAGTACTATAGTGTATTTTAAATGGATTATTCCCTTATTATTTATTAGTTAACCAAATATAAGTTTTACCTTTTCAGCTATGATTTTACCTATCCATATGTTATTGGGTAACTTTATACAAGTTTGACTGGCGAAGCTGCACAAAATTTAAGGGACAATAAGATATATAAGAGCATTTTTGTTCTCGAATTTCCCCAAAACTTGTTGCTACACTCGCTTGCATTTATAGTAGGCCTTTCTCATTCAGTAACAAAATTATGAAATGCTCTCAGTCGCTTGAAGTACATTATTGTCCCTTAAATTGTGTGCAGCTTCACCTGTCATAATATTTTTCTCGCTTGCTATGCTCGCTCGCAAATGAATCTTCAGACAATCACAGACATCTGCAAAGTATAGTGCTGAAGCAGTAAAGAGAAAATGTTGAAAAGCAGTGGTGGATACCAATTACTAAAAAATGTTTTCTCTCCGCTTTGAGGTAACCCTTTTGTCAGTGCCTCTTTCGTTTTGCAGAAAGTGCACCTTTTGTCGGTGAATTCCTACTTTGAAAGACGCTCCGCTTCCCCTGCAGTGCAACATTGAAACCCGTCAGTAATGCAGATCTATTTTGTGTTAATTCGTTGGAGCGAGGCACCTGTTAAATGTAATTTTATTTAGTACAAAATTTGTTCTTCTTCTTCAAAAAAACTTGTTGACGCTATATGATATTCCTTTAGAGGGGGCACACCAGTGGAAGGGGCCGGGTACTCATATAAGGCCATTTACCATCTCTGATAAGTATCGCCTTTACGTCTTATAATTGCCTCTTTTCAATTCTGAGTCTGGGAGGTTCCCCTTCTGCTTTCTGAAGAGCCCCTTTTCTTTGTAAGAAGTACCCCTTCCCCTTCTAATAAGTCTCTCTTTTCACCTCTGATAAGTGCCCCTTTTATTTTGACACGTATCCCCTTTTTCTTTCCAATAAGTGTCTATTTTTCTTGTGATGAGTGCCCCAATTCCTTTATTGATAAGAGCCCTCCACCTTCTCATAAATGCCCCTTTTCCCATCATGATAAGTGCCCGTTTTTATGTTGACGTGCACCCACTTTCCCTTCTATTTTTGTTTTCTTCTGATACTTGCATCTGTCCCTTTCTCATAACACATCTGTTTCACATCTCATAAGAGCCCCTTTTCATTTTAAACGTGCCCCATTTCTTTTAAAAAGTACCCCTTTTCCTTCTGACAAGTGGCCATTTCGTTTAATCATAAGGAACCGTTCTCTTTTTCAGCCCTTGTACATGCCCCTTTCCTATTGTCATAAGTGTCTTTGTTCATTTTAGAAATCGTAGAATACTACTTATTGACGTGCAGTAGCTCCATAGTAGTAGTAGTAATAATTACTATAGTTACAACTACGACCGTATAAACGCATTTTTGTCTTCTTTTCTCCTAGGTTAATTTGTAGGGTGAGCAAGCTTGCATGCACTCGATCAAAGGTACACTATTTACAACAACCACAAGATACAAAGTTATAATTAATGCGAAGCTCGTCACTTGACATCGATCACGAGGTTTGCAATCAGCATATTTCACTCATGACCATATTTGGATGTGATATCGACTACCCGGTCAAATGAGTACAGTTTAGTTTGATACCGTATCAATTAGCGTAGATACCTACTTTATATCTATCGTTCCGGGGGTGATAATCTATTTATTCACCCCCTGAACAATATATATTATTAAAGTAAGGATCTACGCCAGTGACCGTTTCAAAGCAACCATGCAACCACGAGCCAAGCGAGGAGGGGGGGGGGGGGGGGGGACAGCTTAATGTAGGGTTTCTCCCCGAAGTTTTGGCTCGCTCTCACCAACTCACATTAATTTGTTTCTCTCTCCCACTCGCTCATTCAGTTTCTATCTCACTCTCTCTTTCTATTTCAATTGATCTCATTCCTTTATTTATACCCTAATTTAACCAACTCACTTTCTTTTCGCTCTCTCTCTCTCTTTCTCTCTCTCTATCTCTCTCTCTCGTTCTTCTTTTGTATAGTGTATAGTGTATTTCGTCACTGCCTTGGTACCCTTGCTCACAGCGTGCTTTGCCAGCTCTCCGGGGAGAATGAGGTGGACGGCGCGCCGCGGCGGTCTGAATCTCGCGACTGCTAATGGTTGACTTTTTGTTGTAATGAGCGAGGCGGGAAGATTCGCCGGCAATTCGGCAATCAGTTAATCCCTCTTTTCATTAGCCCCGTTTAGCTTATTGAGCATGGTATCGACGTACAGCCCCGTCAATCCCAGCCCCCCCCTAAATAAAAACAAATACTTGAAGATGCAGCGGAAATGATCTATGGAAAATTGTAGTCATGGCAGTGGTTTTGCTCATGTATAGGCTGCCCAGAAAGATGCATCCTTTAAAACATACACACTGACACGCACACATTCCCGCACCCTTCGTGTGTGTGTTTGTGAGCGTGTGAGTGGTGGGCATCTTTTGTTTATCCGCTCGTGAATATGTCTCTAGCACTTGACCTCCTTTAAAGTTGAAATGAAAGAAAAAAACATAACTAATAAACAGTTTAACTACGAAACTTTTGATAAGTCTCCCTTTTCCTTTCGTTATAACTCCCCTTTAAGATATATACTTTTATCTATACATGTATTTCCAATTGTCGTTTACATAGTGTTTGTTTTTGCGGACATTTAAAAGAGACATGTTAAGTTTCAAAGAATTTGAATAGTTTGTGTAGTAACGAATACCGCATTTCTACCATCACGAAGATATGTAGAAGCCAATAACTTAAAGGCAGAAGGCATAACACCCACAATTTCACAACAACGAACTGTGCCCCTTTTAGAATATAACCTATCAATTATCCCTTCTCTATCTATTATGTAACTTTCATATAACATATACATGAATATATGGGTCTACACTTTGACACTTGCATCAATTGGATCGCTCTATATGGGATGGAATTCATTACATGTTATTTACACACACAAATACAGTACATATATTTCTCATTCAACGAAAACAAATTTCTAAAGGTGATTTGTATGCAGTGAAGCAACAATAATAACAAAACTAGACATTGAATTCGTCACGGAGACGATTTAGGTGATCTGCCGCTTTGATCGAGACGTAATGTATAAACTCAATGGGTGATTTGGTCTTTTAGAAAGATCTTATCCTCTCTTCATAATTATAACACGCATACTTATGAACAAGGTCACCTGACATTTCAGGCTGTAGGCATACTTGCTGGAAGAGGATATCAAATAGATACGGTGAAGACCACATTAACTTTCACTAAAGTACACTTAATGACTATTTGAAGCAAGAAATCAGAGTGTGTTCAGGTAAGTATGGAATGGAGAAATAAATCGCGAAAAGACTTCCATAGGCATTTAGCACATGAAGAACTCAATCGGATATTCGGTCTTTAAAAAAATAATCCCACCTTCAATTCATATTACACGCACATGAACACATTCAGTCCCTCATGAATCCCATCTTCAATTCATATTACATGCACATGAACACATTCAGTCCCTCATCAATCCCACCTTCAATTCATATTACACGCACATGAACACATTCAGTCCCTCATGAATCCCATCTTCAATTCATATTACATGCACATGAACACATTTAGTCCCTCATAAATCCCACCTTCAATTCATATTACACGCACATGAACACATTCAGTCCCTCATTAATCCCACCTTCAATTCATATTACACGCACATGAACACATTCAGTCCCTCATGAATCCCATCTTCAATTCATATTACATGCACATGAACACATTTAGTCCCTCATAAATCCCACCTTCAATTCATATTACACGCACATGAACACATTCAGTCCCTCATGAATCCCACCTTCAATTCATATTACACGCACATGAACACATTCAGGCCCTCATAAATCCCACCTTCAATTCATATTACACGCACATGAACACATTCAGTCCCTCATGATGCGCGCACGGACATGCATGGGTACCTCGATCCAAAAGTTTACCCCTGACGTCAAGTTCATGCATACCAAATATCATTCATAAATAAATATCCATGCCGGAAATATAACATAAACTGAATGGAAGGCGACCTTGCAACTTAAAATGAGCAATAACCTGTTGTAATAATCTTATCTGACACTATGCTCATTATAAAAACAATAGGGAAAGAAAATAAATCAATAAACAAAAAAAATAACACCAGCGCCATCACGAACAAAACAACAACAAAACTAAACGGGCTTTACTACTTATGAACACGATAAATTCTCTAATAATTTTGTTTAAAGATAAAAGGACTATAAATAGGCCTACCATTTTAAAAGTTTGTCACTTTTATTCTTGCGATAAATTTTGTTGTGTTTTATCTTTGCCTTCAGCTTATATCCATCTTCAAGCTAAGCATAGGCCCTGTTTTCATTTATACATTCATATGAATATATATCTGATAAAACAGCGCTTCTCAACCTTTGTTTTAAACTCGACACCACCTTACAACAACTTAACAAGAAAAAAACTGAAAAGAAAATAGAGAATTAATTGTGTGCTTATTATAATGTGAGGATTGACTGTCAGTAACTACGACATTACTAATTTCATAAAGACATAAATCTTTAAGAAAAATAGCATGTACAAATTTTACAGATGTTATGTTTTGGCCGACCTCATGGTCCACCTGACATAGCTTCACGACCCACGGGTTGAGAAGCGCTGTGTTAAAGCTATGAAAGGGTCCTGGTGAAAAGCAATAATGTTGATTTGGGATACCCTTTCCAAAATGAATGAAATGAATGAATAAATAATCATAATCAATTGATACATGACTTTACAATACTTTTATTTATTTCAGCTGTTATATTGTCGACACATAATTTTGTACATGCGTCATGCTATAATCTTCAAGTTAAATGCATGCAATGTTGTTTTTAGATCTAATTTTATTATTGATAGTATATGTACCCTTCACTCTATGAGCGTCTGTCTGTCTGACTCTCTTTCTCTCTCTCTCTCTCTCTGTCTCTTTCTATTTAATCTAGCCCTCCCCTCTTTCTCCCTCCCCTCTTTCTCCCTATCCCTAGATATCTGTCTCCCTATCTCTCCCTCTTCCCCCTCTCTCTCTTTATTCCTGTCTCTATTTATTTCTGACTCTGTCTCTCTTCTTCGTTCTCTCTCGATTTTGATCAAAGCCTTTGATATATTTCTATCCTGCTGTTTCTCATCTGTCTCTTAAAATAAATCCACTCTATACATTTCACGTATGGATTTTCGGGTAAGTCTAGCTACTCTTATATGTGACTATTTCTCCCGTCACCCCCTTATTTATCCCATTCTCTTCACCATTCCTTACTTTGTTTATGATGCTACCCGTATTTGAGTAGTTCTGTATTATGGGGTATCTCATATAGCATGTTTACGGTGATTATTTCATTTCTTTTCATTTATCAGCACTTTCACCTTCTCTCTCTTCATCTCCTTCTCTCTGCTTGTCCCTCCCCCTCTCTCTCTCTCTCTCTCTCTCTCTCTCTATCTCACTCTATATTTCTCTCTCTTGCAATATCTTCTTCTCCTCTTTCCATTTTGCCTTGACCTCGTATATCTTATGTATATATTTATATTGTTTTAATGTTACAAATAATGTATTATGCATGTGATCGTCACATATCTATGTTAATTTTAATAAAAAGATGCGAATCCATTAAACAAAACTATTATAGTACATAATTCGTGATATTCCTGTACAGACTACATGGGATCGAGCAAAGCAGATGTACAGCATGTTCCGACATCCATGTGCGTGTTGAAAGTATACTTAAGATCCTCTTTCAAGGAATATACCAAATCATAAGAAATTAGTATTTAAGACTACTGTAACAGTTAAGAATCTATCCCCAAAACCGAAATAAATGTAAAACCTTTCATAACGGATGCTACAGATATTAATCTTGGCGTTATTCTGTGAAGAATATTATATGAGGAAATAGAAGCTGAAAGTGCATTTCGCCATCCTTATGTTTTTCTACCACATTGAATTTCGCTAAAGTACATTTAATGACTATTCAAAACAAACAAAATCAGAGGTTATATCATCAGTCCATTTTAAAGCGGATGTTAAGCATGTTCCGGTAGGCCGGGTGCGTGCTGAAAGCATACTTGAGATCCTCTTTCAAAGAATTATACCAAATCATCATAAATTAGTATTTAAGACTAATGTAACAGTAAGAAACTATCCCAATACCCGCAATAAATGTATTATCTCTCGCAACGGATGCTAGCGATATTGATCGCTGCGTTATTATGTAAAGAATATCATACCAGTAAATAGAAGCTGAAAGTAAATTTCGCAATCCTTATGTTTTTCTACCAATTTTACTTTCACCAAAGTACACTGAATGACTATTCGAAACAAGAAATCAGAGGTTATCATTACATTTCGATACAATTCTATTAAATAAAATTGTCTGCTCATTCACATGAGAAAACTTGGATGAATAATATGAAGGTAGACATTGTTTAAAAAAATCCAGAAATCGACAAACGCTGGTAGTGGGGGTGGTGGGGGAGGGGGTAGGGATGGCGCGAAAATTTACCTTGGGAGTGTATGGGTATAATGCTACCTATAATTTAAAGTTGTATTAATGAAGCAATTTTCCCAAAATCTGGGGCAACCATTATTACTCAAACGTTTCTTTCTCAATTTGTTCAAAGACAAAAATATAACTCTCTGTTTTTTTTCTTCCAAAATGGATGACTCATGGGATCATTTTCTTTAAATATATACATTGATGCATGTATAGAAAGAGAGAAGGATAGAGAGAGAGAGAGAGGCAGAGAGAGAGAGAGAGAGGCAGAGAGAGAGAGGGGGGGCGGACAGAGGAGTTCGTTTTTTTCTGCCTTCGTTCATGAGGATAGATAGAGAGAGAGAGAGAGAGGCATAGAGAGAGAGAGAGAGAGAGAGAGGCAGAGAGAGAGAGGCAAAGAGAGAGAGAGGCAAAGAGAGAGAGAGGGGGGGGGGGGGGAAGAGGAGTTCATTCTCTTTCTGCCTTCGTTCATGATTTCAACGACTACCCCGGTATCAGTCATTGTAGTAGTAGTAGTAGTAGTAGTAGTAGCAGCTGAAGAAATAGTAGTAGAAACAGAAGTACTGTACTAGCATCAGTAGAACTACTCTAGTAGTAGTATAATAGTTGGTGTTTTTGTTGTAGAAGTAGCAGTACTAGTATCAATATAAGTAGTATAAGTGGCGTACGCAGGATTTTTTCAAGGGGGGGGGGGTTAATATTTTGAAATCTTTTTTTTTTTTGGGGGGGGGGGGTAAGGTCACCTTTTTTAGGTTAGCCATGGGCATAATTTATTTGTTTTTTTGTTGTTGGTCTTTATAATAAAAAAAATAATAACATTTTTTTTTAAATTAACCAAGGGGGGGGGGGGGTTAAAAATATACACATAACAAATACCAAAGGGGGGTTTAACCCCCCCCCCCCTGCGTACGCGCCTGAGTAGTATAGTAGCAACAGTGGAAGTAGTAGTCATAGTACTTTTAGTAGTAGAAGTACTAGTAGGTTTAGTAGCAATAGTAGTTGTTGGTATTGTTGAAATAGCAGTACTAGTATCAATAGAAGAAGTAGTATCAGAAACAATGGAAGTAGTAGTCATGGTCCGTTTTAGTAGTAGTAGTAGTAGTATTAGTAGTAGTTGTAGTAGTTGTTGTTGTTGTTGTTGTAGTTGTAGTAGTAGTAGTAGTATCAATATTATAAGTAGTAATATTAAACACTGCCACCCGCTGCTTTCAATCATTATCGTATCAAAACAGTCCTTAAAATATGTTGTCGTCGTCTTCATCGTCATCGTTGTTGATGTTTTTGCTGTTTAAAGTCCCTCAGCAAAATACAATTTACCAACAAAGAAAGGGAAAAGGCTCTCTCCTTTTTGTATATGATGCCGTGCATTGTAATACGCTTCACATTTCTTGTTTTAAAGCATAGAGTTCAGTGAAAACGCGTATTATACCTTTGTTGCCATTCTCTTTCACAGCTATACCACTTCCTTGTTGGTATATTACATTTTAACCTATTTGTAGTACTATTATATTTTAAGCGTTTAATATGAAAGGTCTTTACAAGTGTACTCTCTGGCTATCAGAAACTTTCAGAAACATTTATTTTGGAGATATGGCAGTTGTAGGCGAAGCTCCCACCTCGCCCCCCCCCCCTCCTAAACAAGGGGGGGTAGAAGCTAAACTGTGATTATTCATTTTAAATTAAGGACAAGTTCATTGATTAAATATTTGTAGGTTGGGCATGATTGACCACAAATATATATTTTCCCTCCGCGAACATTGATATTGCAAATTTATGTCACTATAGATTATTTTATAGTCTAACAATAATGGATAGTTTTATATGACACATATCCACCACGCAGGGAGCTCAAGGCGCCCAAATACTAATCCTGCAAGGCTATCGATTTCAGTGCTCACTGAAATTAATGAATCCCTTCCTTCCGGTACTTAACACATGGGTGGAGAGAGGCAAATGAAGGTCAATAGTGCCGCGGTGGGACTCGAATCGCAAACCAAGTGATTCACAGTCAGACGGTGTATGCATTATACCACGACACCTATACAATTATAATTATATTCGTTTATATTCGAATCAAGGGTAGTTATATTGCCCTGGTGCCATGTGACCTAAAACCGTGTGCAAAACTGGCTATAAAGGAAACGCGGCAATCAATCTGATTGGTTGTTTGAAGAGATATCATTTGCATAATACCATGTAGATGTTTTATTGGGCGTTGAAAATTAACCGTCTGGTGTTAATATCTAGCACAGCGAATTTAACAACTATCAATGTTGCCCTGGTGCCATGTGACATAAAACCGTGTGCAAAACTGGCAATAAATAGTCAAGGAAACGCGGTAATCAATCTGATTGGTTGTTGGAAAAGATCTCATTTGCATAATGCCATGTAGATGTTTTATTGGGCGTTGAAAAGTGACTGTCTGGTGTTAATATCTAGCACAGCGAATTTAGCAACTATCAGTGCCGCATAAAGTCTTCTTCATGAGCGGTTAACAGGTCTTCCGAAGATCGAAGAAATACGTCCATCTTACCTGCGAAGGAACATTCTTGCACTGACACAATTTTGTATTATTCTCAATTCATGAAGAGGAAAATATAAAGGACTACTATTTATCAACATTTCTGTACATGTTTGCGTTTCATGCTTTACTTTAAAACATAGGCCTGGTAATTAAAAGTCCTTTTTGTGTGTCATCAATCTCAGCCAAGATTGTATAGATTGTATGACTGGTTGCCAATAAACCTGCAGAAATACTGAACCTTTTACTAATGAAGAGAGCTGAAAGAAAGATACATTAGCCCATTGCTCAGCTTTGTCAGGTCAATCTTCACTAGATTCTACAATCATCAACTTTACTGGTCAGAATCCAACATCCAACTAAGTAAGTACATCTCGAAATTGTATGTAGATCCCTAACTTCATTTGTCTCTGATATATACATGTATATGTATATGAAGAGCTTATTCCGAAAGGTGATGAATACACTTTTGACCGTAATTTGATTTTTCCTTCATAAATATACGCGTCAAACACAATAAGGAGCAATTGCACTTTGTATTGCATATTAAAAACATGTTTGTTGAAAGTTAGTCCATTTCGATAACAAATTTTCGTTTCATTCCAAAGGAGCTACATTCAAACTCGTTTTATTCCAAACGGAGTTGATTCCATTGGGGCGATAACGAATTTGTTCACTAATTTTAATCACGTTTCCTTTTGCTAAAAGCCTCGGTCACAGATCCCATTACGAACTGGTACGAACGCCGTACGAACGATTTTCAGACCATTTCGTTAGATCATCTTAAGAAGGCCGTACGAAACCAGCGTTCGTTTGTAGACCGTTCGGAAGTTTGCAGACTGGTCGATGGTCTTGTCCAAGATTTTGTTAAACCTCGTAAGAAAACCCCTCTCCGTAAGGCAGCTATACGAGCGTCGTAATAACATCGTAAGAACCACGCACGATCTTCATACATTTCGTAGGGTCGAAAGGCAATTCTAGAAGCCTCAAATTCTTACGGTGATCGTAAGAACGCCTTAAGTTGTTCATAGGGGAGGGCTCTTACGGCGTTCTTAATAACTCCTAATGAACGGAGATTCGTATGGCCTTCGTACGAACTACTCTTGACGTGCGTAAGGCGTTCGTAAGGTGCTCGTAAGGTGTACGTACACAATTTATGCAATTTATGCAGCGCTTTTTTGCAGCCCGACAAAATATACAACAAATCGTAGGATATCTTCTTACGAATGATTTGAGAATGCCGTCAGTTACACGTACAACCATCTTGCAAGAACAACAACTCGTACGAACGCCGTAAGAAGGACTTAAGCATCCTTGCCACATCTACGAATCTCTCCGAACTCTGGAATTCGTACGAACGCATCGTTCGTATGAACCAGTACCATAGCTTTATTAAAGTTTCCTGATTTTTAATGTATACGGTACGGCGCAAAATTGCATTAAGTTTAAAATATCATATTATTTCAACGATCTTTTTAGATTAAGCTATTTGTTAGATGAAACAACTAAAAGCGCTGTTTCCACAAGATTTTGTTTCTTCAAAACCAAACAAACATCAACAAACAAACAGAAAACAGTCAAACGCAACTTCATTCTTAATAAAGGAGCTTAATCTACATAAATCAGAATCATGAACATTTCTGAAATTATATAATTTACTAATTGATTTGTTACATTATGTGAGGCAATATACCTATGATATATGAATATAATACGTAAAAGAGGATGTAATACCTTTCTATAAAAACTGATAACTAAAAAGTCCTTGATAATGATATACTTTGTAAAAGTTCCGTGCTATAAAAATGTAGCACCTTCTGGATTAAAATTCTCCGTTTAACGAAGAATGAGTTATATACATGTATGTATATACATGTATGACAAATATAGAGAACAAGAGACGGACAGACACACATACACACACACACACAGAAAAACATATATACTAAGAGAGAAAATGAAAATAACTGTGGGAGGAAAAAAGAATGGATTCGACTATCTGCTTGATAATCCAATACAATTGTGATACTCGTGGATTGTGATGGTGATAATATATTTACTAAGAGCCTTTGTTTTCATTGATTTGAACATTCATGAAGGAGGCACACAACGGTAAATCTGACAACTAAAAATGGAAATATAATGTATTGTCTGTATTAATGCATATCATGGTTACGGATACTTTACAGGGAATGGAGTTGATATCACTAACTGTATTTTGTCTCTAACATGGTTTTCCACAGCATTATGGAGCCTTTGCAGGAAATTGAGCTGATATCACTAGCTGAAGACATAGGTCCGGGCAAATACTCAAAACTGTGCAACGCTCTGGGGTATTCCTATGCAGTTAGTCAATCACACATCGTCAAACATCTTAACAACGTTAATGAAGCTCTGGTAGAGCTCCTCATCAAATGGAATATCAATCAAGGAGACAGCACCCAAACTCGATCCATACTAGCGAGCAAACTTCATGAATTACGACTTGGTGAATTAGGTGAAAGACTATCAGAAGGTAAAACTTTTTTTGAATTACACTGGGTTCATAGAAATACATGTATATATAGGTCCTCTAATACTGCCAATAATATTATGAGAACAAGTTTCATGCTTTGAATCAAGCGGTTTATTATCTTGCTCACAATTTTTAAAAGTAAACGTCTTTCCCTAGTGATTTTCAATAATAAATCGTAGGAAATGTGCGTATAGTTTACAAGTAGCCAGATGCATCCCCTAAACCTAAACAAAAAAAATCGAGTGGGAAAACTTCCTATATATATCATGGATTGTCGGCCCCTAGCCGAATAAAGCGGAGAAATTATTATTTTGATATGCTACATCGTTCAGTGTCATTAATTTATAGATAGATTACTGAACATATAAAATAATGCTGTATTCTTATTATTACTACCACGCCTGACTGCTACTACTACTCCAACTCTATACTACTACTTACTTATTCTACTATTACTATTTATACTACTACTACTACCATAACAACTACCTATACTACAACTACTACTACTACTACTACTACTACTACCACAAAACGCAGAATTAATTTTACCCAAAATAAAAACCCAGATGGGAAAACAAAGTTTTTCATTTGATGGTGCGGCTTTTTGGAATAGTTTACCTAATTGTTTAAGAAATGCGCCATCAAATTCTTCATTTAATCTTTTGTTTTGGCGTTATAATAATTTAAATCATTGAACTTGTCCATTGTGTTGTTTTTGTTTCTTTTGTTTCGATCGAAAATGTTGTAACCGAATTCATTTTGTTTCGATTTGGATTGTTTACATCAATATGTTTGTAAATTTTGTATTATGTTGTAGGGCCTCCACGGAAAACAGTATTGAACTACTGATGGAGCCACCCTACTAAAAAAAGAATAATAAATAAATACAATAAATAAACTACAACTCTTATAGGCATACTGCTACTTTTACTAATACTAAAACTATATTCTACTATAACTTCTACTATGATTAAAACTACAACAACTACTACTACTTCTACTACCATTACTGCTAACTCTACTTCTAAAGATACTCTACTAGTTATACTACTACTTCTACTACTAGTGATACTACTAAAGCCTACTACTAGTAGTACTACGAGCTTTACTACTACTATATATACCACTATACATACTAGTATACTCCTACTAGTACGATTATGCCTACAACTACTACTACTAGTACCACTAAACATATACTACTATTACTACAACATATCAACTCCTCCTACTACTTGTACTACTACTACTACTATTACTACTACTACTACTAATATTACCACAAATACCTCTTCTACTACCACTTCTTATTCTTCTATATCTACTCCTACTGCTGCTGCTATTAAACTACTAAAACCTCTATACCTCTACTACTACTGATTCCACTGTTATGCACGTGAGTTGAACTCGTCGAGCATTTGATTTGGAAATCACGTGTTTGCCTATGCTTTAATGCTTTAATTATCACAGGGCTTTAAAAAGTTAACTTTAAACAAGGATATCTGAAATCAATTGAAAATACCTTTTCTTTTTAAGTGTTTATCATCATCATTTGAGTTGCTTCTCTCCTTCAATTGTATTATATGAAAACCAGTTTGTATTGCTATAGTGTTCCTGCCTATGCTATTGTACAAGCAATAACAGAATACACTGTGAATCTCCTACAGGTCGATATCTACCTAACCAGCAGGACTTACATGACCACAAAAAGACTCCAGTGCAGACTAGCCCAGGTATGATTGTGATATGAGGCCATATAATTATATTCTAATTTATTATATGCGTTTGGTGTGCTCCATATTACCGTTTCTTCTGCATAAGCGTAAAGAGTAAAAGTCGTACCTTAATTAACACTTTGGTTGCCTCCTCTGCCTCTCTGCATGGTTACACTCTTATAAATACCAGACAACAAATACGGAGCCCTCTTAAAAAAACCTTATTATTTCTAAAGCAAGAAAATTTCAAGGATCGAGTCTATACTATTATACTATTCAGGCTGACCAGAATTTGTATGTTCAAATACGAGACTTTTCTGCTCCCTGACTTAACTTGGCAAGTCAAAGTATCAGTTAATAGCCAACAGCTATTAACAAGCAAACAATGCAACCTATCAAAGTTTTAAAGAATTTCTACTATGAGCGTACTGGCACATTTTTGCAGTGCGGCTTTAATACACCTCTTTCCAAAATCCTGTTTCTGAAATGTGTTCGCTCGCAAGAAAAAACACTTTGATTATCTTAAATATTGTATTACGTTATACAATTCAATGGGTTATCTTGCTTCTAACTAATGAGAGACCGAAACAAACATGATAAAATACTTAATTAAGGTAGAAATGTAATTTAAACATCAATATTACCTATATAAGAAAATTATGACAATGTAAATCCAAGTACCGTGTTGCTTACATATATTCGGGCACCTTGTCTCCCGAAATTACCATGTTTCGATTTTGGGAAGCTAGTGACGCGTGCGAGCAAAATACACACTTTATTGTCTGTATCTTTTGCCACAGAGAAAAACACACATGCTTTGATTTCATTTGTTCAACTTACCTCAGAACTTGCGTGTATTAGATAACAAGATTACAGAATGCTGCTCCTCGTATAGTGACCATCTGCAATAAACACAGTCATATCACACGAGTTCTCAAAGCACTCTGGCCATTGGATGCCCATGAGTAAACGTATTGATCAACAAATTGAAGATTGTTTTAAATCATGGTTTTGTCATGTCTTGCGCCGAATTATGCATCTTATTTGATTAAAAAGGGAAAGAATGAAATGTCGATTGCTATATTTGCGAGTCTGTGTTTGTCCTTTTGCAATCCGTGTCTTGTCTGAGCTTGACCTCTGGTGTGCCAAGAACAGCCATTGTAACTGAAATTTCTAGATGACAAAAGTAATATAGTATTAATACTAAAATCAATGTTTAGTAAGTAAACACTTTTTTCAAAGAGCTCAGAAATCCTTACTGTATCAACCATGACTCCCATAATCTATGTTTGTCTGTTGTTGTTCTATTTACACATGATTTTCTTTTTTCTAATACCATTTGGCTTTACTCTAGCCTTGCTCTTTCATTATTTCATTACTGATAAGTTTATTATTATCTATGTGGAATGCACAGGGGCGGTTGAACATCTTTCAAAGTGGGGAGAGGGCACCAACAAAAAGGGGCACCTAGGGGGAAATAGGCACCTACATAGGGTTATCTCGAAGTGGGAAATATGAAATGAGACATCGGTATATTATACAAATAATGAATGGTTATGAGTTCAATAGTGCGAATATTTTCATGATTTGAAAGATTAACATTCTATTCAACGAGGCGTCAGCCGAGTTGAATAGAATTAACGTTAATCTTTCAACGAATGAAAATATTCCCACTGTTGAACGAATGAAACACATTCATTATTTGTTTTATACTACATCGAAGAAGATCTAATAGAACGTTAATCAACAAATTATGCTTTACTTCTGATATTAAAGATAAATTAAAGTGGGAGTCAAGCCTTTTCGATTACATTCAGATTCATTTGCGTCAGATACACGCGCACGCAGCTAATATAACTATGGGATACGCGCATGGTAGGGAGGTACGCATTCTGCATGTAACCAAAAATGCACGCTCGTAAAGGGTTTTATACAACACCCACGTGGATCCTTGTCATTTGATTGGAGGATTGTTGGTCACATGATATTCACTAGATGTTATATTGCACGAGCGTGCATTTTTGGTTATATGCAGACTGCGTACCTCTCTGCCGTGCGTGTATCTGACGCGAATGAATCTGAATGTAATCAAGAAGGCTTGACTCCCACTTTAATTTATCTTTAATATATCTTTAATATAAGGAGTAAAGCATTGAATAGAATGCTAATCTTTCAACTCATGGACATATTGGCACTATTAAACCCATAACCATTCATTATTTGTATAATATTTTAATCAATACATAGTTTAAAAAAATCATCGTCAAGAGTATCTCATTACGTAATCCAAGATACTGCTTCAGCATAACGCTTTTCATGTGTGTATTATGGTTTGAAGGCTCATTTGGGTTTGAATTTTATTAGATAAATATCAATGGGGTTTGAACATAATATCATGAAAGAATGAACATTAGCTTTAAGTTTGCATCATTTATATCGATTCCGAGTAAGCGTATATAGCGAGGTTGCTTCAGGGAAAGTCAAGAAATAAGCCCTCAGTTGCTTTGAAGTAGAAGGAAATGTGACGGAGGTTATGAGAAATAATTTGTTTTAGGGAGAGAAACGTGGCAAAACAACTTGGCTCGGCAGGAATTGTGATTTTGTCTCTTTGTAACGCGATTGACATGTCCCGCGCAGTTGCCTTGATTTTTTAAAGTCCTTTACTGCGTACACTTTTACGTTCTTAAACAAAAGGGAAAACGATTTGTACCTTGACATTCTTTTAACTTTAAAAAAGGAATAGGAATTAAAGGATGGTAATGTATAGCTTGGAAGGTGTCTTTTTTAGCAAAATGAGTACATTGATAGTTTAAAGGGGCTAACGTTTAGGCGTGAAAAGAATCTGATTTATCAATAGAAGGGGCAATTTATATTATTGGAAACAAGCACGATCGTATTGTTAATTAAGGCGCAATTCATTCGTATGAAATGTTGGGCATTGTGGCCCCCTGCCCCGACTTACAAGTAGGGTACCTGTTACTACACATAGCTGCTCCGATTCCTTGAAGCTATAGGCGTGGCTCTTTAAATGAATGTAAACGGGCAAATTTTAAAGTGACAATAATCGGGATATATACATGACCTGTTGAAATACTGAATGTATTTACTGTCCAATTAATATAAGGCTACGTTCATAATAATATTTTAAATTGTATTCTACTTTTGTTTATTTTCCCCATAGGTATGGTGGCACGTGGAGGTATTGCCGATGATCTTCTTTTCAAGCTGGCTGATGATATCGAGACGGGTGAGCAAATGGAGGCCTTAGGACAAACACTTGGATTCAAGGTCGCAGAAATCAATAGATACACAGAGACCAACAACAAAGGAGTCCGGGTAACTTGCAAGGGAACACGTGACATGCTGTTTGACTGGAGACAGACCGTGGTGCCTTGCGACCAGCATATCAGACTGAAAAAAGCTCTCATTGACACTAAGCTGGCCATGCTTGCTGATACACATCTCAAGGAGACGCCAATTATTCAAGGTGGGTCTATCAGTGCGAGAGTGCCTAAAATCACTGCTCATGCATATACCTGTAGTCCTGTACATTGTTTTGAGAACATGAACATTGAACATTTCCATGAAATATAATTCATGATGTAAAGTAACTTGTTTCTGTCCAATGATAGATCGAATGTAGGTCAAACCATATTGCATGCGCTTCTTCGGTCTACTAACTTCATATCTCATGATAGCTAAGTTATCTCTGCTAACATGTCCGCTACGCCATTTCACAAATAGCAAATGAAAGATTGCTAAACCCAAATGCAATAAAAACCCTTTTTACGATGATAAGTATAACAGAAATTGACAGTAGACTTTCATAAAATAAACATCCTATATGAAATGTATCCATGTTGAATCACTCAATGAAAAGGGTCGTCTAAAACAGGGGATGCAATGAAGACAAGATTGTAATATCATAACGAAGATAGTATCATTTAATATGAATTCCGTATTTTATTGGGGTCGATTAGATATTAATATTTTTTTTTTCATTTCCACTGCTTATCAGTCAATGTAAATAAGTAAGGAACTGTTCTTTTAACTGAGGTAACACACACATAATGGTTTTTGACCTACGGTCATTGCCTCAGCCCAAATTTGGTACATGAGGATTTTGACAATACTTTTTGAAAAGCCTGCTGCTCAATCATCCGTTGAAGCACAATTACGAATATGGTATTAATTACCATTTACCGTGTTATATGATCCAAGGTCAAATATGTTTAGAATTTTAGTTAGAAGCTACCAAAGTTGCGCATAAATTTTTAATACGCAATGTATAAGGTTGTTAAAGGACAGGGTCGGTTCATTTCAAGTTCCTTCATCCACTGTTTGCTCATCGGTTTATTTTTCTATCCATAATAAGTATAACTAATAAATAGTACGAATCCCAAGATGTTAACAGTTGGGAAGAAAGCACCCGGCCTCAATACAAAATAACATACAGATACTTGTAAATTGAATTTTGTAAAATAAAAAAAATAAAAAAATCTTTTGAATATATAATTATGTTAGAAAAATCAAGTTCAAAAGGATCTTAAACTTGTTGTAATTTTCACATCGATTTGAGGAGATATTTCCCGACTAACATTACTTAAGGGCAGTTCACATTTTGTAACGAGTTAATTTGTGTAAAAGCGGAATACAATTAGAGAAACCTTTTCCCTTGGTATACTACCAAAATATCTTATGGATAGCATATATATTATATCTCCTTTTAAAGGCACACTGCCATACTTGTAGCTACTTGCTCCCTCTATATAGAAAACTTCCCCAATCGGTGCCTGTTGGTCCCCCATGATCCTCTTTTTCTTATGTTAAATGAGAGCTGAGTTAATGAGATAGCCACCTGTCACAGTAACCTCGATGGCTCTCTGTGTGGTCTAATCCCTTCTGGCCCAGTAGTGGTGACGGTCTTTAACATGGAAGATACTCCCGAGTAACACATTTCGACAAATTGCCATTTTAGTCATTCCGTGTGTTAAAACAAATGGGAGAGATGTCCGCCAATATACATCCGATAACATTACCGATTCGGCCAATTTGAAGTTTCCTTTCGTCATTTATACGTATAGCGATTGCAACTTTTCAAAACTAAAAAAGCTGTTATTGTTTATCCTATTTCGTTTAAAATTTCGCCAAACAATTTTCTCTATTATTTTGTGTTCTGCTTCATGTCAGAGCAATTTGCCATTAATGTTGGAGTTTTCCTTTAAGCGTGTTTCCAGCCCGTTTCATCATGGGAAAGAGGACAAACATCGGAACAATGAAAATTGACGTATTCGAACAAGAACTAATTACTAACGGTACCCTACTAGGTCGGAAAGGGAAGGGGCTGATATTGCAGGAGTGCAATAACACATTTTGTATTATATGCTTGTATCGTTTCAGATATCTACAGTGAGAAGATCTCGGAATCCATGACTGTTCAGCAATGTCGCAAAAAGTTGGAGAACAAGTACCTGGATCAACTGTGCAAAATTCAAATGACGCCATGGGATCGCAATGACTATGCTGATATCGAAGATATGCATACAGTGGTCACAATGCTGAAGAAGAACGCTCGTGGAAAAGACAAGAAAAAGAAGGAAATACTCCAGGGTTCTGTTGCCGAAATATTTTCAACGAAAGTAAACGGCAAACTGCCAGCTCGAATCCTCATTTCGGCCCCCGCTGGAAGAGGGAAGACCACGGCTGTTGCTAAGATGGCTTACGACTGGGTTCATAGAGAAAAGGGGTCAGCATTAGTACACCTGCCACTTCTGTTTGTTGTGAAATTCCGAAACACAAGTCAGCTTACATCGATCGGAGAAGCCATCAAATCACAGCTGTTGAGTGATGTTCATGATCTCACCCCAGAGGGCCTGGAGAGTTTCATCAGAAAGAATCAGGGCATCTGCCACATTATTCTAGATGGACTAGATGAATATGCGGGTATTTCTTCTTCACAACGAAGCTCAGGGAGCAATATTATGCAGGTCGTCTGTTCGGAGGAATTTCCAGAGTGTCGAGTCCTTGTAACAACACGCCCTCATCTAGAGAACTTCTTCGATCAAGATGATCTTCCAAGGGTATACACCAAGATGTGGATCGAAGGCTTCTCGCGAGAGAGCTCATGCGAGTACATCAACAAGTTCTTTGCTTCGACTTCGAATTCGTGTAAGGGACAGAGTCTGAAGGATTACCTTCATGAAGAACCACTTATTGATGAACTTGTTAAGACACCCTTATTTTGTCTCATGATTTGCCACGTATGGAGTGAGGGCCTACTGGACAGTGATACTACAACTCAAACAAAATTGCTGGACAAGGTGAATGTTTTCCTAATGCACTATGCAAACGAACGATCGAAGTCAAGTATGAAAATCACACCAGAAAAGTTAAAGAAAATAATTCATCAATTAGGCGAAGTTGCCCTTACGGGACTGCTCGACGATGCTAAAAAACTAGTCTTCACGCCTCATGATTTCCATAAAGTTCCCGCAGCCCTTGATAGGGCATGTAAGCTTGGAATATTATCCAAGACGACTGTTAACATCACATGCCTTCCTCAGTCCATCGAGACCACGTCCACTACCATTGAGTTTTATCACAAACTCGCCCAAGAACACTCGGCTGGGAAATTTCTCGCTGATCGAACAAGCCGCTTTCTGTTACCATTGAAGATTTCCAAATTGGATAGAGTACTGCGCGAGATCAAAGAAAACATCGGTGACTACGAGAATTTTATCCGATTCACTGCTGGCACGGACAACAGCCTCTGTATACGAATAATGAAAGCGCTCCTTAAGAACAGCTTTTTGGATGAGAGCGAGCGTTATAGACCGGGATGCAAAGCCCAAAAAGTCGATTTCTTGTGACCACCGTTAGACAACTACCTTATATTCTCAGATATTATGTATAAATATTATAAATGTCTTGTCTCAAACTCGACAAGCGTGAAAATGGAACATTTTTTAGTAATTTGAAAAAAACCGAGAAAAATATTTATTTTTTCAGCATGATCGTAAGCCAACCAGCTTGCGCGTTTCATCCGATTTGGAAGGGTGAATCCTCTCTCGACCAATCGCATCACTCGTTGCAAATCACCTTCACTGTACAAGATGGACGCGTACATGTCTTCATCATTGCGTCGGAAGCTGATGATTCTGAGGGGAAAACTTCTTTTTACTGTTTCATGCACGCAATCGAAACCCATGAACGAGTTATTCCCTTTTTAGAGAAAAACTTCAATCAGTTTTTAGAGTGTTCCACCCTATGGAAAGAGCTGAAGAATCGTCCAGAAAGTGTCATCGCAACCAAAGCAGACGATGCAATGAGTGACGATGTATGCACAACAACAAGGTGGGCTATGTAGCTGTATGTATGCACTAGCACTTGCATGGCCTTTGTTTGGCAAATAGTGGCATGATGCCATGTTTAGACAATAAATCGAATCATGTTCGTACCAATACGATATGATGTGTAGATGTGATATTTATTGTGTTTTAGTATTACTGCAATTTAGGTGTCTAAAATTGTACCTGAATTGCATTAACCTACAGAGCAGAGCTAGAGTAGGCTAGAGTACGGAGTAGGGCTATAATTCATTCACAGTAATGTAAATTTGTTCTGGTTTAAACTCGTTTAACGTCTGACATAATTAAGGTATCTGTGACCCCGAAATAACATTGAAGTCAGTCAGGTCACTAGCTGTAGAGCATCTACCAATACCATCCAAGTTTGTTTACAAAACGGGCAAATGATCGCAAAGTCATTACAATTTTGCAAGCGAAATAGACCGACAATATATGGATTCTTAATCTCACTCCACCACAATTCGAGCTGTATGAAAACTTATATCATATTCATGTATAAACATCACTTGCGATGTACATTGTAGTGCACAAATAGTATGTCACTTTTCCAATTTGCCAATAGCTTGTGGAGGTTAAGGAGAATTCTTATAATTCGAGCTGTATTAACAGAACTTGTTTAATTTCAAGTATCATTACCATATATTAATCTTTTTAAGTATTCAAACCAATCGCGGTGTACTGCAAGAATAGTACGGTATGTGACTTGGTAGAGAAATCTTCTATTTCGATGTTGTAAATTAACAGAAAACCAATCCACTTGTTTTTTTTCTTCTTCTTCAAGATAATCTGCCATTCTGCCTCCTTCAATACTGAAGATTCTTGCTGATGCCATATACTTGGCCTGATTGGGGTATGCGGGTGGACCACTACACCGGGGTTTCCTCCTACTCTTATACGAATAGTGCAAGGGTGTGACTTTCCTGTACACGGGGCCTCCATTTAAAGTCCTATCCGAGGGATGGATTGTTTTCCACTTAACATAGCCTGTGTCTATGAAACAAGGGGAAGGTCACGTTTACACACAACGCAGGCTTCAGTCATCCGCCTGGGTGCATGGGATTCGAACCAGAGATCTTTGGTTTGACAGGCAGACGCTTTACCGACTGAGCCATCCATCTCGCTTCCTATAATTCATGTATCACAATCACTTGTGATGCACTGCAAGAATAGTATGTCACTTGGTAGATAATTCTTATATTTTGAGTTGTATTAACATATATCTACAATTCTACATGTATGTTTCAAAATCCCTTGCGATGAAGGCAGTAAGAATAGTTTGTCATTTTTCCAATGACTCGTAAAAGTGGTAAATTCTTATAGGTTTTTTTTAAAAGCTGTATTAACAGAACACCAATTCACTTGTTTTATATTCATGTATCAAAATCACTTGTATAAGTGTATAAATCAATGAAGAGGTGATATTCTATTTTTATTTGAGCATGTTTATCATGGTCAATATATCATTATTTGAATATTCATTGCTTTAATCACACTTCTATCTAAGTTCTTGCACAAATCTTCCTATTATTTGCCTATATTTACAAGTAGCTTGGTATTAAAACGTGAGCGAAAGAAATTTTTCAACTAGATATTTTGTTTTGCAAGAAATACCAGTTTGTCTTAATATTGTGACGATTTTGACACGGTTTCATATTAATTTATATTGGAATTTATCTGTTTCCTTAGAAAAATTATATAATGCTGAAGATTTTTGTACGTACATGTATTGCATACTTTATATTTATGTTTTGTTTACCGGTATATGTATGTTGATAGTTATTCAAAGCTAATGTATGTACATATATGTGGTTGACATTGATACACATGATTAGTATGTGCACGCATAACTTTATTGTTACACTGCATACTCAATGGATGTGCAACTCAGAATAAGAAGAGAAAGGTTAATGACATAGTATCTCATGAAATGCTGTTAATGAAGAAAAGCTGAAAACGTAAAATAATAACTACATGCATTTATTATGTGTCAAATGTGCAAGTTATGATAATGTTCAGTACTGTTATCAATATTATACAAATTGAATATGATGATGCTTTTGTCCTTGTGTGGATACTTTTTGTCATTCAGTCAAAATTATTTACGGTCTGCGATGTTGCAGGGGGGGAGGGGGTTGAATTAGGCAAGAAAGGAAGATTGAGATAGAGAGATAGAGATTAAAGAAACAATGAGTGAGATAGAGAGAGAGAGAGAGAGAGAGAGAGAGCAAAAGACAGAGTGAATGTATAGAGAGAAAAAATCAGAGAGAGAGAGTCAAGGAGGGGGGGAGGGGGTGACATGAGAGTAAAATGTGGGTGAAGGATACTTTGGAAAAGAAGATCAGAGAGTCAAGGAAAAGAAAATGTGATGAGCATATACACGTATCAACACAAAGCAATGATGATAGTTTAAAATAATATAATCATCCTAATATTAATAAAAATTACTTCACTAATTATAATTAAATCAAGATCTATATAATTTATCATAAATATCACTTTCATGTTCATATCAATATATCATCTTTATTGTTAGTATTATCATTGTTATCATGCTTATTATAGTTATTATTTATGTTATTATTAAATTAGATCAGTATCATCATAATCATGATTGTTGGTCTAATTATATTCATTAAGTAAAAAAAAATTAAAAAATTGCAGCATTAACCCCCCTCCCCCCCCCCCCCAAAAAAAAAAATCCCTCGCATAGGATGTAAAGCTAAGCTAAGTTCACACTTTATTCTTTAATCATGTGAATAACAAAGTTCAACATCCTGCACATCACAATATTTACCTCGAAAAAAAAAGGAACAGTAGATCGATATCCACACGCATTGGGCTTATTTTCTCTATTTGGACTCAAGAGGGCGACAAACAAAACTATGATTAATCTAAAGTATGATTACTAATTAATGTGCAACTTTCACGCTTGACGAGTTTGTGTGGTTATTGTTCTTATTTTTTTCCATCATTGTGCAAAAATTCAGGTAGTTGCCGCTCGGTGGTCACAAGAACCACAAACTAGAGCACTTTTTGATGTATGCATCCCAGTCTATTATCGCATTCTCCTTGACTGTTCATCAGAGACCAAGGGTACTCAACAAAATTTATCTTCGATGGTTCAAAGATGTGTCAATGCAGAGAGGATTGTTCTGAAGTCACCGACTGTCTACACCGTCGTTGGGATGCAAAATCTTCCAAAGCAACTTAAACGTCAGGTATGCATATTTTCATTTCACAAAATATGGTTACAATAAAGATTTCATAAAGATTGTTTACATTTTCATTTCCCTGCTGCTACTATGAGTCAAATGCCTAATATATTTTGTGTAAATGCATTCTTATTCATAATTAACCGCATCGTGATAAATCATACTGCATGATACAACGACCAATACGTATGATACATAGTCATTATCAGTCGATGTTTGCCCAACGACGGCCTCAATCAAGGTACTGCATAACAGAAACAAGAACAACAATTAGAAAAAAAATAGTAAGAAAATACAAAGGTCGTAGGGTCTATTCACTTAGAGAAAAGGAGATCAACTAATTAATGTTATTTAATTCGTATAACCTTTTAAAATCTCCCTATCTTTTTATAATTACAATAGGTTAGGACTATAAAGTTCGAGGGATCTACTTTAACTAACGACGTGACGAGTGGACTATGGCCCTGCCTGGAATCTTTTTCGGAGCTACGTACTCTCACCATCTCAGACTCCTCTCTCAGTTTCTATCCATCTCCCCCTGAGCTTGAGTCCGTCACAAAGCTGTCAGCTGAGAGAGTGACGCGACACAGCTATGAAGGTCTGCTCTCATCGCTCCCTGGCTTGACACATATCGATGTCACTATCGATGATGCAGAGAGAGACATACCTCAGATCACGGCTGGTCTTCGTCGGACCGGAGGACAAAAGCTCACACGCATCGACCTTACAGCACCATCATCACTCCCATCAGAGAAGAACAGAGTATCGAGAGAGACGGTGAGAGGACTGGGTCTTCTGATCAGAGAACAAACCAAGGACCTGCAGCGGCTTTGTCTCTCCGGAGTGAAGTGCTTGGACGAAGAAGACTTGGTTGAACTTGTCGAGTCGTCAACTTTGAAAGCATTGGATAGTCTGCATTTACAGTTAGTTTGAGTAGATGTTCATACATTTATCAATGAAATTAAAGTAGACAAAATAAAACAGGAAGTCTAACTGTAAACTATTAAAGGCAAATAATAGTTTAGTTTTTGTGTTTGTTTTGTTTCATCAAATTGTATTAAACATCTTTGCACGTATTACGAACTATCAATTCAAGATCAGTAAAAAATAAACACACTACACAAACTGCTGGAAATTAAAAATATATTTGAAATTGGTAAAATGAAAGGAGGGGGCATGTTAATACTATCAAATATTCAATGCGATAATTTTCCATGGGAATCCTCTAATCCACCCCAGCCAGCTCTAAGGCCTTCTCGCGAGATTTGTGTATTGTTGGGGTCTTAGAGTATCATTATTATATTGTTCTCATATCCCTACTTTTTTGCATCCCATACTGACAATGTAAACATTTACACATTTTAGGCAGTTATTTTCTTTCAACTCGCATTTCCCAGCGGTACTATTCACAACGCCTGCCATTGTTTGTCATGCTATATTTTGTTTAAAGTCTTAATGATCTCTTTATAATACTTATGTATATATATATATATATATTCAACTCACTAGGACCTTCTGCATGTTTGAAATCAAACGGTACTCATAGGCCGTGTCCGATATTTCATGAATCCCCAAAACAGGCGCGTACGCAGGGTGGGTGGGTGGAGGGGGGGGGGGTTAACCCCCATAACATTTTTAAAAAGTTGAAACCAAAAATAAATCTGCGCGATTTTCAAATTTTAAAACCCTCCCCTTGAAACAAAATCCTGCATACACCACTGCCCCCAACACAATTCCCGTAGTTTTTGTGTTATTTTTCTTGTATTCGCTTTCAACTCTTTTTTTCAATTACTATAGGTCTCTTGATGGTGAATGTTTCGAATACGATCAAAAATCGGGTTTCCAGGTAAGCAAAAATCTTTCACTAATAATATACGACTACAAATATTTAGGAAAGAAATTAACTATTTGCGCCTGACGGGAACACGCAAATATACTTTTTGTTCAAGTAAAACAATCACAAATAGCTCTTACAGATACAACACTGTTAAAACAAGTATTAAAAAACTGTGGGTTAAAAAATTGTTGATTAAAAAACGCTCAACGTTGGTTAAAAATGTAGTGTTGATTAAAATTTACTTTTAATCTTGCGTTGGTTAAAAACAGTGTTGATCAAAATTATTCCTTTTAACCTATGTTGGTTAAGTCTAAGTCGTTGGCAAAAATTGTAACCCAGCATGGATTAAAAACAAAATTCCGACAGTAATGAAAGCCCCCTTCCGGTTAAAGTTTAATCAATGTTGATTAAAGTACTGGTCACGTGACCCAACGGAACGATATCGAAGCGCGTAGCTAGCGATCGCTCGACATACAAATAAAGTACATGCAAAGTACACGCAGTTTACGCGTGCGACAAAATTAACAATGGAGGTTGTCGCGAGGACCTCAGAAATGGGGGTTTGGACGGTCTTATCTCCGTGTTTTCAGGTAAGAAATTATTTTAATATTATCATCATCAATTCTAAGATTGTAAGGAAGAAGTGAAATAAGGTTCTTGCTCAAATCAAAAACGATTTGTGTCCCCTAGGCTGTACGTAGCTCAACCAATAAGTAGCATTTTTCTTGCACCGTGCACCTGGCTAACGTAAGCACACACACACTCATCAGTCTGCAAGAATCTTCAACTGTGAAGGATGCAGACCCAATTAAAGAAGGATGGGTAGGCCTATTACGGATCACCTACCCAAATTGCATGCATGAATAATAATCTTATTTTTTAAATCTAATTGTATCTAATTGTTTGAAACAATTAAATATAAAATAAGATGTCATCATGAAGTGAAACGTCTTCATGCATGCAATTTGGGTAGGTCATCCGTTGCACTTACTGGCTGAGCTACAACCTACGGGCCGGGACACAAAGCGTTTTTAATTTGACCAAGAACCTTATTTCACTTCTTCCTTCCAATCTTAGCATTGATGATAATCATATTAAACCATTTCTTATCTGCAAACACGAGGATAAGACCTCCAAACCCCCGTAAGTTTAACCAACAGTGGTTATAACTGTAACCAACAACCCACTAAAGTTTAACCAACATCGTGTGAATCAAAAAATAATTAACCTACAATGGTTACAATTTTAACCAACGACCCATGTAAGTTTAACCAACAACATGTGAATCAGCCCCGAACAAAGCATAAATAACCAACAAAAGATTAAAGTTTTAATCAACAAATGGTTAAAGTTTAATCAACACCATTTTAACCAACATTGAGCAAATTTTTTTAACCAATAATTGATTAAAATTTTTAATCAACCACAGGTTAAAGTTTTAATCAACAGGCTGTTGGTTAAAGTTTAACCAACGATTGTGTGATTCACCTGGTAATCCGTGGTTGATTAAAATTTTAACCAACTTGATTAAAAATTGTAATACTTGTTCTAACAGTGAAAGGTGTGATCGGGCCACAGCTAGTCACGTGATATCGATGGTGAGGAATGTAATTTGCATATTTCTCTTCCGGTCAGTTGTCGATGGTTATATTGAACATTATGGTCAAATTAGTGTATTGTTTGCGTCATACCCTATCCAAACAACCCTACACTGTTAGAACAAGTATTACAATTTTTAATCAAGTTGGTTAAAATTTTAATCAACCACGGATTACCAGGTGAATCACACAATCGTTGGTTAAACTTTAACCAACAGCCTGTTGATTAAAAAAGTAAACTGTGGTTGATTAAAAATTTTAATCAATTATTGGTTAAAAAAAATTGCTCAATGTTGGTTAAAATGGTGTTGATTAAACTTTAACCATTTGTTGATTAAAACTTTAATCTTTTGTTGGTTATTTATGCTTTGTTCGGGGCTGATTCACATGATGTTGGTTAAACTTACATGGGTCGTTGGTTAAAATTGTAACCATTGTAGGTTAATTCTTTTTTTTATCCACACGATGTTGGTTAAACTTTAGTGGGTTGTTGGTTAAACTTACGGGGGTTTGGAGGTCTTATCCTCGTGTTTGCAGGTAAGAAATTGTTTAATATGATTATCATCAATGCTAAGATTGGAAGGAAGAAGTGAAATAAGGTTCTTGCTCAAATTAAAAACGCTTTGTGTCCCGACCCGTTACCGTAGGTTGTAGCTCAGCCAGTAAGTGTAACGGATGACCTACCCAAATTGCATGCATGAAGACGTTTCACTTTATGATGACATCTTATTTTATATTTAATTGTTTTAAACAATTAGATACAATTAGATTTTAAAAATAAGATTATTACTCATGCATGCTATTTGGGTAGGTGATCCGTAATAGGCCTAGATCTACACTTCTCCTTCTTTAATTTGGTCTGCCTCCTTCACGGTTGAAGATTCTTGCAGGCTGATGAGTGTGTGTGTGTGTGCTTACGAGAGCCGGGTGCACGGTGCAAGTAAAATGTTACTTATTGGTTGAGCTACGTACAGCCTAGGGGACACAAATCGTTTTTGATTTGAGCAAGAACCTTATTTCACTTCTTCCTTACAATCTTAGAATTGATGATGATAATATTAAAATAATTTCTTACCTGAAAACACGGAGATAAGACCGTCCAAACCCCCATTTCTCAGGTCCTCGCGACAACCTCCATTGTTAATTTTGTCGCACGCGTAAACTGCATGTACTTTGCATGTATTTTATTTGTATGTCGAGCGATCGCTAGCTACGCGCTTCGATATCGTTCCGTTGGGTCACGTGACCAGTACTTTAATAAACATTGATTAAACTTTAACCGGAAGGGGGCTATCATTACTGTCGGAATTTTGTTTTTAATCCATGCTGGGTTACAATTTTTGCCTACGACTTAGACTTAACCAACATAGGTTAAAAGGAATAATTTTGATCAACACTGTTTTTAACCAACGCAAGATTAAAAGTAAATTTTAATCAACACTACATTTTTAACCATGGTTGAGCGTTTTTTAATCAACAATTTTTTAACCCGCAGTTTTTTAATACTTGTTTTAACAGTGTATACGCGTCCCCATTGTTTACAATGCCACAGCACCGCCCTTTTGACACTACGGCTGGACGGCTCGAGAAAAAAACCAACAATGCATGAAATGATAATTACCATTAATTTCTGTTACCGAAGTGTAATCAAGGCTTTATTATACTAATTGAATAAAAGAATACACTAGACAAAAAATATATAAAATCACAAGTGATCGAGTTATATTCATGTATACTGAAATCATCATTATTTATTTAATGTCCACCGTTAAGCTTTACTCCAAAAAAAAAAAGGGGGGGTCTCATTATGTAGGCCTACCCGGTTTTAGTCTCTCTGTGTTATCCATCCTGCAGGTTAAGAAATGTCGGCTACCTACTGAGATGACTGCCAGAATGTGGTCCTGTCTCAGATCTTTAGCCTCACTGAACCATCTCACCATCTCAGACTCCTCTCTCAGTTTTCCTCCATCTACCCATGAGCTTCCATCCGTCGCAAAGCTATCAGCCGAGAGATTGACGTCACAAAGCTATGAAGGTCTGTTCTCATCGCTCCCTGGATTGAGAGATAGCGATATCACTATCTATGATGCAGAGAGAGACATACCTCAGATCACGGCTGGTCTTCGTCGGACCGGAGGACAGCAGCTCACACACATCAAACTTACAGCACCGGCATCGCTATCACTCCCGTCAGAGGTGAACAGAGTATCGAGAGAGACGATGAGAGGACTGGGTCTACTGATCAGAGAACAAACCAAGAACCTGCAGTGGCTAAATCTGAGATGGGTGAAGTGCACAGAAGAGGAAGACTTGGTTTACCTCATCGAGTGCTGCAGACGGGTGAAGACGATGTCATACGTGTGGTAGGTTCTTGTTCAAATCTAGTATAAAATAAATTCAAATCCTACTAGATGATTATATTTAGTTACTCTGCAGTAGTAAAGCATAATGATACGAATGCGTGAAGGGATAAAAATGTTAAAACGTAGGTGTAACTTTCAAGTTTTTGACTGGCAGTTAAAATGGGTTTTGATATGTTATTTTATAATTTGTAAGTAGCAATGAATAGAACAATGCCTGTATTTAAAATCCAAAATTGTAATATGCAGTTGAATGTATTACTAAATTAATGTAAGTCCATGTCCCGGGGTCCATAATGACTTCAGGGCGGTATTCTGAACATTGTTGTAAGTTTTGTGTTATCTTTTGTTGTATGTTCAAGAGATAACACAGCGCTAATAGTGTTGGTATTCTGAACATTGTTTTATCCCTGTGTTTTCTCTTGAAGGACCACCTATATCTTATCTTTGATAATTGATGACACGCCCATTTTTATGGACCCTACCAATCAAGATCTATTTTATATAAGCATGATAAGTAGGTCAACCAATAGGAATACTGTATGCTATATCTGAAGATGCGCCTAGCGTATTCTAATCTTGGGCGTAATTAGTTATTTGAGCACTTATTACGCGTCGTCATCATTATGCGCTGTTGAATGTGGATCATGAAGACAAATCACGCTTTCACTATATTGGTTAAGATGAGAGCATTAAAATCGTCATATCCTAGCATGTAATATCTTAGAAAGTTCTAATCTGTGATGTTTCCAGTCAACACGCAATCTTCTTTTAACTCGTCTCTTGGCACGAAGTTGGTTCTGGGCAAAAAATATTGCCGCCATTATATCACCACGAAAGATACAACAACCCCCTACCTGTTGTAAATATTGTTGTAAATACCATGCAAGATAAGATAAGATAAAAGATACAACAACTTTCAGAATACCAATTATCTCGACATTATCTCCCGTGCGCATATGCAAATGAGGATTAAAAGCCACTTTATTAATAATACGCACAATTACAAGCGCACCAAAGTATGAGCGCAGGCGCGGCCAATAAGATGAGAGAAAAGATACAACAAAAGATAACACAAACGTTACAACAATGTTCAGAATACCAATTTTATCTTATCTTCAGAGATACAACAATATTAGAGATAACACAGGGTTCAGAAACATATCCTTTTAAATTTAATTATTTTTATTATTATTATTATAATTATTACGATTATCATTATTATCATTTTAACATTCTAGCCCATAATTCAACTTATAATTTGTGATTTTTTGAAGCTTAAACAATGCCAAACTAGGGGGAAATGACTAGTTTTCACGACCCCCCCCCCCCCCCCCGCCGGAGGTTGATTCATCACTGATCTAAAATTAATTTTGATTTAAAATATCTTTGAAAATTCACTTTTGGCTTAAAACTGATGTATGTGAGGTGTTTCATCGAATCAAATTCAGCTAGAATCGATCTTCATAAATATTAGGTTAAATGTAAAGGGCTCTGTGATCAAGGCTAGATCTAGTCGATGTTACTTAGGTCAACCACAAAAATGCGTCGCTAAACTACTGCAAGAGAGGTCCTCAAAAAGTGAGTTAATTTCATTTTCTTCTAAAATATTCATTCTGTTGAAAACAAATTGTTATTTTGGTGGAAGGAAAGTATTCTTCTCATTTTTAACCGAACGATATTTTGAAAAAAATATCAACGAATAATAGGGTCTAGCATTCCCCAACTGAGCTAAGTAAGAATACGATTAACGAATTGCACCGGTTCATGCATTTCCGTCCCCTTCATATAAATTCATGCATGTCCAACTCTAGGCCCCTACTCTAATGACGTTGATTATTTGGTTAGGACATGTCCAAATTCATAAAGAAATATAGTTTATTCTTGCATTTGATAACAAATAAGTAAATCACGGGTGTATGGTTGCTGATAAATTTAGTGGCAATGCTTATAACTGGAGTTTTAGGCTAGGCCTAGATGATATAACTTATAGATCTATAGACTCTAGATCTAGTCTAGATTTAGTAAGAACTTAGATTCCAAATCTAGACTCTAGGTCTACTCTGTTTGTTTGTTTTTTTGCCGGTAGGCAGTGCAGTGGCCCTTGTTTTATGTTGATAACCAGTTAACGAGATGATTGTTTTAACGTTAACATTTTATGAAAGAAAATTGGTCTCCACAGTTTCAGACCCAAGACCAAGTTAGATCTTAATGTAGATTTAGTCTAGAGTCTACATGATATTGCTAGATAGTAGATATAGGGTAGATGTAGACCTAGCCTCTACACTGCACCTTTTGTGCAGGATTAACTTAAATACATCATAATTTAGAGGTAGTCCCTTAGTCCTAGATCAGCTAGACTACTTGAATTTTTGTGAGATCTAAATTAAACAGGAGTCAGATCTAGTCCACATCTAACGGTAACAAATTAGATTTTAGACTAGATATAGAATGTTATGTACAGTAGTAGGCTCATGTATCGAGCTCTATATTGTGTTTTTCTTCATTTTATTTTTCTTTCAGAGTCAGAGATGGAGTAGACATGGACTCTTGAGTCATATCCAAGAAATAGACCTCTATAGTCTTCAACGTCTCTCATCCTACCTCTGCCCCGAGGAAAGGATATGGATCTGCATAATGTAATCTGGTTCAAGGTGCACTGCAAGATCCTACCATACTAAGTGGCCTTTTGATGTGATTATCTTAGCAAAGTTTGAACACCGACATGAAATGAGGGTGAGGTTCTTTTTCTTCTTCATGTTCTAGACCTACATAGAAATAAAGTACTAACTTTTTGTTCAGTTTATAGTCTTTTATATTCATTTATGATAAAGGGTTAAGATACCGGATATTGGATTTTTCAATAACAAACTGAAAATGTTGCGTTCTTAATCTATTAGGAAGCCAACCATGACAGGTCAAAAACATAGATACTTGATCAGCCAGATTTTGATCAATTGTGCATAGAATAGGGCAACAGTGAAAGTATAAAGATGTGATTGAATAAACTCTAATTAGCATATTCATGATGTAAGCTGTTTTCTGTTCGTTATATACCATTTAAGGCATCTCTTTTACTTCTATTCCCCAGAGAGTAGTTTTAATCAAACTCTGTACAATAGGGTTCGGTTCAAGATCAGAGTATCCATGATTAAGATTTGACTGTTGTTAGTTTGATATTACAAATAAAAGCTCTAGTTCAAGATCAAGATTTTAAAGAAATGTTTGGGATCATAGTCAAAAGCAAGATAATTCCAGAGTGTATAGAAGTTTCCACATTACACAGTCCACCATAATGGGTTGGACCAAAAACATTTTAATTACAATTAGAATCACTGACGAAAATATGCTTTTGTTCAGTTGAACACATTAGATTAAGTAAAGTGACAACTATTTTTCTGAGAAATATATTTGCTCTCTTCATGAAATATGTTTATCTCCGTTTTCAATCTTAGGTTGCAAAGTAAAGAGCTGTAGCATCTACATGAACTGCAAAACTCATGGCACCTGGACTTTCATACCTAAGGTCTTATTCATCTCTTCAAGTTGAAAAGGTAAGGGTTTCAGTTTACCGGTAAACATAATTGATCGTTTTAGTATGTTCTGTGCCTGTCATCATTGCCATGTCCCTACAGTAATCAATATGAAAGAGAAAAAAAAACGAAAGAGTAAGTACAGTTTTCATAGTCCTTGTTAGAGATCTAATTCAGATCTTACCCAATCTATTGTATAAAACATACACAAATGGTTATGAGATTTTTCTTTTCCAAAGCCTAAAAATAAATTATTTATTATTTTGTCTTAACTTAAACTGCTTTTGTATCAATATTTTCAAAAAATGTTTTATATCATTCTACTTTATTCATTTCCAATCAAAGAAATTGACATGACCAGAAATACAAAAGTTGTAGAAAGATTGAACAATTCTCGCTACCCCAAATAGCGATTCTGCCGAGATCCGGGGAAAATCCTGAAAACGCGCATTGCATTATGGGATAGCTTTTCGACATTACAGCTTCCTGTGCAGGCGCTATATTACTAGGCGCGATAGCGCAAACGTAAAACACAACGTGTATGCACCGAATATGTCGTCTGCTCGGTCTTGTTTTTTTTTCGCAAATATTTCAACGTTTATTTGAACATTTCATTCGTTGTTTTTTGCGTCTTTTGACATCAGTGACGATGGTTTTCTTTTGTGAGGCTGCACAGTGCTGGGCTCATGATTCCAAGCGTAAGAACCCTGATTTTAGCGTGCGTGAAAACTCTGCACAGCGGGATGGGACTCTATACCGGAAGTTGTAGTGACGACCCGAGAGAGTGAAAATTACCTCGTCTCGCGAATTTCGAGATTTTCGTACCTATTTAGGGTAGCGAGAATTAAACTAGTAGTTATTAATTGTTGTATTGCATAACTTTTTATTCCAGATTCTAGACTGCAGAGCCTGATTCAAGCTCCCTTTCCAGCTCTAAGCAAGAGGGACCACAATGCTAAACAGTTCGTGGACATGTCGCTTTTTTCAACTACGACTTTCCATGAAACAGACTTTCAAATTAATTCAGCTAAAGCTATTAAAAATGCTTCAGTCAGGGTACCATGGGTTTGCCATCAGTTTGCCATGAGTATGAGATTATTGGTTTGATAATAATTTATTAAGTAAGGTCTAAAGAACCTAAGATTTTCAATGATAAATCCAAGAATTTTATTATTTTAAATAGAATGTTAGAATCTTGCAGAAGAAAGGACAAAATACTAGCTTTAATTGAAGGATAAAACTAAAGTCATTATCCATATTAAGTTAGCTTTGCAATTTAAGCTTGCACTTTCGATAAATATCTTGTTAAGGGTTGTTGATGCTTTTAAAATCTATAATTCTGTCATGGAGGTTTACTGTCTTTAAACTTACATTACATAGACAAATCCGTGTAAGGTGATGCATCTTAAAATATCAAATTAGAAATTTTAAAGAGGAAAATTAATCTGAGCAGCAGTGGACCAATTTGAGGGCCCATTTAGAACTCTTCCTAGAGGTTCTGTTGGCATGACCATGTGTTGATAATTACCTGTCAATGCCTCTATCGTATATTATTGCCAATTGCCAAAGAACAAATTCAAAAGAAACAACTGAATATTATAATTGCATTGAAAACAGATTGGTCTAGCAGGAAATGATATATCAAATCGGATATATATTGTCCTTAGAAAATGTTCAAATCTGATAGAAAAAAAAAGAGAATTAACTTCATATAGACAAACTGTTGTATCAAGAAAAACACATTTTCACCTTACATAACAATGTGTCTAACCCTTAGATTAACAACCATATGGGTAAGACCAATCCTTTCACAAATGTTACTCCTTTAATCTCCATCAATTTACGCCGAGTAGACAGTGGCAGATATAAGCTGCAATAGTTTTAACAACTGGCTGTACTTTAATAGCAGTACTTTTATTTGTGTCATCAAAAATGTTTTTATTGTATCCCTTGAATTTATTTGCTATTGCTCAACACAGGCGCGTACGCAGGGGAGGGGGGGGGGGGGGGGTGTTTGGGAGGTTAAACCCCCCTATGGTATTTTATGTGTATAAACCTCCCTAAAAAAAACCAACCCCCCCCCCCCCCTTTGTGATTTTTATTTTTATTTTTTTAGAATAATAAAAAATAAAAAAAAATATTCCCGTGGCTGACCTAAAAAGGCGACCTTACTCCCCCCCCCCCCCCCCCCCCCCCAACGGAGCAAAATGACAAAATCAAAAATGTTTTTATTGTATCCCTTGAATTTATTTGCTATTGCTCAACACAGGCGCGTACGCAGGGGGGGGGGGGGTGTTTGGGAGGTTAAACCCCCCCCCCCCCCCTATGGTATTTTTATGTGTATAACCCCCCCCCCTAAACCCCCCCCCCTTTGTGATTTTTTTTTTTTTTTTTTTTTTAAATAATAAAAAAATTAAAAAAATATTCCCGTGGCTGACCTAAAAAGGCGACCTTACCCCCCCCCCCCCCCAACGGAGCAAAATGACAATTTTTCAAATTTCGAGACCCCCCCCCCCCCCCCCCCCGCCACCCCCTCCCCCTCCCTTGAAAAAATCCTGCGTACGGGCCTGGCTTAACATATACAAAATGTAGACTTTCGTGCATTCATGCAAAATAAAAACGATTAGACTTTAAAGCTTGAAAAATCTGTGTAAATTCTATTTTGTATTTGAGCAATGTACTGTTTGGCATTTGAAACAGAAAAAAAGGGTTGGGGCAAATAATGAATTGATGAAATTGTACGCTAACGCATGGTAGTATTTATAAAATGATGTGATTCAATGAAGGTGTGTTTGTTTGATGAGGAGTTTTCAAATAACCTAGCAATGCTTTTGTTGGAAGCCTGTGTTTATCTTTCTTTTTAAACAAAACTTTATTCCTTTCCTTTTTTCCATTTTTTTTTTTTAGGGGGGGGGGTGAAAAGAGTTTTGATGGGGGTGTGATTGTGTGTTAATGAGAGAGAGAGAGAGAGAGAGTATTTAAATGGAATAAGGGCACAAATGTAGGAAAAAATATGGTAATTTATGGCCCCAAATTGACCATTAACTTTGTACAGAATTCTCCATTTTACGATGCATGTCCAAATTTAATTTGGCCGTCCATTACGCCTTTCAAGCAAATCAATGCTAACCATATCGGATTAATACTAGGATATTTTTTTTTTAAGGGTTACTCTCTCAGTATGAAACGTGTTTTCTTGAGAGGCCCTGTACAAATTATAGGTCAAAATACAAAGGAAATTAATCAAAGTTTAAATATATATGACCTATCATATCATAATATTTGTTTTCCGTTTTTTGTTAAAACATAATATAAACACAGACAAATAGATATTTCACCAGGTATATAACAAACTTCCTTTTGAATCGATTAACAAAAATTAAAGCGCAAAAGCTGAAATACTCGTTTGGTTTGTTGTTGCTGAAAAGAACCGTGACTTGAAATAAAATGATGAAATTTATCTCAAAATTTATTTCAAAGCTTAAAGGGATAGTTGAGTCCACCGTATTTTGAGGAAAGTGGAGCTGAATTGGTGTGATCGTATTGGCTAAATTTCACACATTTGCGGGACTAAACTTACCTTCATAACAATTTTAGGTCCTAAAATGGCACTAGAAATATCATAGATAAGAATGAAAGCAATAACCCTGAAATTTGAAGGCGTATGCGATGTGAAAACAGAACTCAACTTTCCCTCTAAATTTGTGTTTTTGTTTTAAGTTTTGTTTTTTATTATGAAACTTGGCCTAGAATCGAAAAAAATGAAGGCCCTTAAAATTGATCTGATTAATTTTAATATCAATTTCAAGGCTTTATGACCCCCCCTGATATTTTTCCTTCCCTCTCCACCTCCCAGAGTTTGTATTTTTTGTCGCTAAAGAAATTAAGTGAGGCCTACAAAATTAAATCGTTCATGGGAAGAAAAAAATCAGATCTATAAATCCTAACATGACAATACTAAGAGTATCATATTTTACGCATTCTCTGTCCGTTTACTCTGTTCTTTGTATGTCTCTCTACTATATGTACATGTATTCCTCTATCTTTCTCTATATACACCCTCCCTTTATCGCGCGCGCGCTCTCTCTCTCTCGGCTTCTTTCTCTTTACTCTAACATCCAACGCACCTAATACCTCCATCACTCTGTTTTCTGAACATAGGTTATTCAGGTGTGGAACTAGAGAGGGCGGCAGACTGAAATCTCATCTCAATGGTCTTCAAGCAGTATCAAGAGGCGACCTCTATGTGTATCTTTATCATGTAAGTATCGCTCCAAGTTGTGTGCACTGTATACTTTCACTATATATATATATTATTTGTTTTTAATCTGTATAGTGTGTAACATCCGCTAAGACGCTAAGATTGTTCTGTATTATCGTTTTTAACATTTGATTTCTAAATCGATTTCGATTTTAGGCCCGTTTCCTAGTGTTTATTTTGTTTTGTTTTCTTGTAAAATCATCATCCCCTCCTGCTTCGTAAGTTTTTCAGACTGTTTTATATTTTGAGTTCTCGTATCAGACTCGTTTGTGTCTGTCCCGGCTCTCTGTCTTTATTGTTGTTGATGATTGTTATCCCATTTCCTAGACCCCAAATGCTCAACAGAATATCGAAACGTTGCTAAATGATATATTTCAAATTTCTTCTCTCCCATGTGTTCCTATAACATGTGTACACGTACTTCACTTTGTTTCCTCTGTCTGGATTTGCACTTATCAAATATTATCTTTGTTTTCGGTGTGTTTCAATGGTACGATTTTTAATATGATTTATTATCTTTATTCCTTGAATATGATGAAATTGGGAAGATTCTTTCTTTAATCACTTCATTGCTGGCTCTTTTTTTTTTTGGGGGGGGGAGTGCTACTATCGTTATAACATGAGCTCATTCACTTGACGTTATATGCTTTGTTTTGATTCATATAACTTTTTACGTTTTCTTCCATTTAATTGATATTTTCAGTTGTGCTACCACTCTTAAACCATGTCGTAATTGTACCTTTGGTCATTTCTGTGTTTAATGTTGTATGCTTTTGAATATTGCCCCCTCCCCCATCTTGCTCTCCGTTTGTCTCTTTCTCTCTATTTGGGGGGGTTCTTTATATGCATCGGAGTCGGCGCTCATGGGGAGGGGGCACAATGCCCCTCTTTTCGTTCAAGTACACTAGTAGTGCTTCCTTTTACGGAAGAAAAGTGTTCATTTGTATTGTGCCGCTGTTCTTTTTAATAAGTGTCCCTTTCACTTTTATATGTCCTCCAATTCAAATTTGCAAGGTGCCTTTTACTTTGACAAACGATCCTTTTCCTTATGAATTCCCCTTTCCCGTTTTTGTAACTGCCCATTTTCATCTCTGATGTAATGTCCTTTGTTACAACTGAAGTATTGACTGATAGGTTAATTGAGAACATTCCATGATCTTAATCATACGACTAAATTGACATGGATAACAATCATACACGTGTTTACAAACAAATGTTGCAAATTGTCAAAAGGATATATAGACCATGTAAATTATTCATCATTAATGAGAAAGAGAAGAAGCGAAGGCAAAGGAGAGAAGAGATTAGTATAAGAACAGAGAACAGAGCTATTAAAAAGCAGAGCGACCGAGAAAGGAAAAGAGTTGGAGAGCAAGAGAGGTAGAAGAGGGTGGATAGGAGAGGGTATGTGAGGGTGGCAGACAAAAAAATCCTCATCACCCACTCTTACATGCAGACCCCGCTGATAGTTTTTCAAAGTGGGTGGGGGTAACTATTTACGATCAGGTGGAGTGTAGCGTAAATTGGCGGGGTCCAGGGGGTGGAGCCCCCGGAAGCTCAGAGGTTTTAGGCAATAAAATACGGTCAGATGTGCATCCAGGGGTCCGCCTTAGGTCTTGAGGCCCCTGATCCCCGCCGTTCTGCCGGCCCTGAAATGTATGCCTCTAAACAAGCAAATTTCTTGCGTGACTGTAAATTTAAGAATTTGCCATGTTCCAACAAACAGCTACGAAAGTATAATTTACTAAAAAATTCATTTCAGCAACATTTATAAATCACCGGTATCGAAAACAGAAATAAACCCGATAACCCCCCCCCCCCCCCCGGATCTACACCTTGATGGCGGGAAAATCGGAACTGATCTTCTTTACCTTTCACCCCTTTCTTTTCTTCTTCCTCTTTGCTTTTGCCTCCCCTCGACCCATAACTTGTTGGCGGGAAAATTGCAACTGATATCCCCCTTCTACTCTTTTGTTTTTCCTTTCTTTATCTACTCTTTTCCTTATTTCTTTCCCTTTCCTTCCTTCTCTCTTATTTTTTTTTGATGGGGGGGGGGGGAGGCTCTTCCGGCTCTCCCCCGATCTCCCTCTTTTTCCCCTTTTCTTTTCTTTTTTTTTTCCTATTCTTTCTTTCACTTTCTCTCCTCTCTTTTCCTCTTTACCTTTCTCTCGCTCTCTCTTTTTTGCAGGGGGGGGGGGGTAAGGCCCGCTCGGCTCCCCCTGGATCCGCGTCTGCTCTCCACCCAGGTGTTTTTGTACCCGCTCGCGACTTTTTATATTAAACCTAACTACCGCTGCAAGAAACCTATACGTTATGCGCCAGTCATTGATATTAGTGATGCACACAGAATCTGATGCGATAATTTATCAAATAATGAGATTTCATTAACAAAATTACAAGTGCAAAGCTATGTTTACTCAAAATAAATGACATCGCTAGAAAAAAAGGGAGGCTAACTGTAAACGAATGACTACCAAGGTCGAAACTTGTCCATAATCATTGCCACTTTCTGGTTAGTCCGGAATCTGACCAACTTAATTTTGATCACTACCACACCTCACCAACGCAAATATTCATATCTACAAATATTAATATGAAGCACTAGGATGGCTAGGTTAGGTTTACAAATGTCGTCACCCAGTCATACCGGTATAAAGCGAATGTTAAGCAGGACTCCCACTTAGCCGAGTTGTTTTAGCGAGTTATGGCGAGTTGTGGTGAGTTGCCTCACAGAGGCACTCGCAATAACTCGCGAATAATTTGGTATGGCTTAGCGTAACTCTTTACAACATTCCAAGACTCTCCTCGAAGTCGCGAGCACTTCCAAAATGTTGAACATGTTCAAAAAAATTCCGCGTTTCGTTGCAATTCGACTAAAGAGCAAACCATCCCTGACAATGTAAAATAACATTGTAGTGGTATAATATAGCAATGCCAACATTTTGTATTTTATCGCTTTAATGTAAGTTTTGCAGGTGCCCCTCCTTACCCTAAATTGACTTTTTTTTCCTGTTTAATAGTGCCCTTCCCCCTGCCCCTTTACTTTGGAAGACGCCCCACTGCTCCTGCTTTGTTTCATACCCATTTCCATTTTTGGCTTTACTTCTACAGGTTCTTTAGATCGAATTACAATAATTTGGTCCGTCTTGCGCCTCTTCTTTTTGTAGTCTTCCTGTTGTATGGGTGTCCTCAATTATGTTACAATACAATAAGTTATAAAACATTATATTTAATCATTGTTGAATAAAACAATTTTTACTATTATCATTCGTTAGGTAAAGCAGTGGCGTAGCTATTGGGGCCAATGGGGCAAGTACGGACCACCATCGCATGGTGAATAATAAAAAGCGAGATAGAGAGAGAGAGATAGATAGAGAGAGAGAGAGAGAAGGCAATATAAAGAAATAAGAGTGTAACGGAGAAGGAAGAAGATAAAGAAGATGATGATAATGATGATGATGAAAAAGAAGAACATTCCCTCCCCTGCCCTATTCAAAATTGTCTTTGTTAATTGCATTTCATCCACCTAGTGAGAGTGGTGTGACCCCCCCCCCCCCCGCCCCCCCCCCCCAAAAAAAAAAAAAATAATAATAATAATGCCACTATCAGTGCCTACACCCATGCTATACGTCATTGGATGCCGTGTGGTGTCATATAATGCTAACTTATACTAAACATATAGATCTGTCTTTATTAACAATTATCGTTATGAAATACGGGATTTGAAATAGTAAATTTGCTAATTTGTTGATGTAATGACGCCTGAGCATTGTTTGCTTTCTTTTCAGAATGATGTTACCAGGTTAAGTGTTATGATTTATGCGGATAACAACATTATTTGGGTTCCACATAGCTCATAAGTCATTTTCTACTTTCTGTAACAGCACTCCTACTATCGGGCTATTATGAATTACGTATAGCAAATGAAACAAATCATGATAACCTGGAAAGGAGGTACCCCATATTAAACACTCTTTTCCGATTCATCTTTATTCAACAGTCCCCAGCTGGAGGATTATTGAATTCAATGATGCCTTTTGGGATAGCATTCCTGATATTTTACAATAATATACACCATTACCTAGATTAAAATAGGAACCAGAAACAGGAATTCATCAACAAAACTGACATTTGCTCAATGCGAATATGGAATTAGGCGTAGTCCCAGTGCGACATCTTTGAGATAAGAATATAAAGAGACTAAAGCACTTGGTCTTTAATATCATAAACCAGAGGTACAAAGAATATTTCATTATTTATATGTAAAATCGATGATGCATTGAGGAAAGATTTAAAATAATATACATCTTTACCTAGACACGAATGGGAAACAGAATCAGGATTTTTTTAGATAAAACTGACATTTATCAAGGAGGTGAGTGGAACAACCATCGGTATAAAGACATTTTAACTTTTGTTATTATCATGACCCTGAGGTAAAAAAAAGTATATATCATTATTTATATGTACAATCCAGTAAATATGTAAACAATAAACTTCTATGTCGTTTTCGTTTTATGTTTTCTCGTTCAGAATGATTCCCGCTTTGGGTGTCAGGAATACCACATTACCCACACTGACTAAGCTACAGTGCAGCTGACATAGTGCATTGCCTTGTACATGACATCGTGTTTTTTCTCACATTGGATGAGTTCCAGTGATGACTACACACTACCCGGTCAAGTTGACATGCTGCATTGTCTCATACCTGATATATACCTGATCTACTTCCTGGTATTTGTTAACCCATTTCCTTCTGGAAACCAGGTTATGTTTGTATTAAACCTATAAGGGATATGTTAAATCAGTAGTCAACGTGTTAACTTCCATGAGAAATGAAGAATAAATTTATTTCATCTTCATGTTTAGATAATGTAGGCCCCTGTTAACCAGCTTTATGCATTGTCATTGGTAATTATGTTACTGAATATAACTCATGCCAAATTTCCATCATCGTACTTGGAATAATTTCACTCTCTATTACAGTTTTTTAAATTATCTAAGCAGCGTGTTGTTTTACATTTTAATATAGAAACATGTGTTGTTTGCACTTTTTATGAAGCAAGTGTAATGACGATCAACGATGTACATTTATAAAAACCCAGCTGTTTGGGAATTGTTGTGAGATTTTTGGAAACATACGAATTTGGGTTGTTTCCAAAGTTGAATATGGTTTTAGGTATACACATTATTCATTCATTTGTTAACAATTTGGTTTGCCTTTTCAGAATTTTTGAATTGTGAAATTAATTTAAATTTGCAATTGGACATTTCCCCAAATCTTTGTACAAACATGATAATGGTATATGGGATGATTTTGATGGCGAAATACTGCAGTAAATGTATGCTTATAGCTATTGTGGATCTTTAAACATATGTTATTTTACACGCCCTCAACGCTGAGTAGCCCCCCCCCCCCCCCCATTCGATTGGGGGGGGGGGGAGAAGGAAAAGGAAACAGGACGTGTCGTGAATAATACATGTAGTATATTTTCGGGCAACAGGCCCTCTCGGATTTGTCTCACTTTACTCGGTTTTGTTCAATTAGGATAATATTATAATGCAACAATCTAATTGTTAATGGTCTTGTATTACGTTTGGTATTATTCATTATATTCTCAGGACATTTATATCCAAATAATGCAATTGATATCAGTACTTCACATCACCATTTGAACTTGAGACATTATACCCAATGAGTCCTATGGAATGCATGTGGGTAATCAACGTACTTGTTGTAAAAATGTAAATATCTTTATTATGAACCAGCTTTTGGATTATATGTACTTTATATGTATAAATATATATACATGCACACCTTATATCAGTCATTATTTCGACAACTACACATTGGATTGCTACTAGAATAGCACTATTTATTGTATTGTAACTAGGTTTGTGTGACGAAAGATTTCACGAACATATACATATAAGTGTTGGAAGATTAAGTAATTGTGTCTAATAGTATTTGCTTTTGTAAGTGATAATTCCAATATATGTATCTTGACAGCTGCATACTAAACTCGAGTAATATTATTAATTGCCATTATTTGATTCTGTATCGATATGCATTTTAGACACATATGTTGTGGATAATCGTAGGAGTGTATTCGAGTTGTTTCTATCATATATTTGTGATTGCACTTTTATCATGTATGGGAATTGCCCTATAAATGAAGTAGAATGCTTCATTTTTATTCACACAAATACAAAACATATCTTACTCATTTAACGATTGAAACATAATATAAGTTGGTTTTATGCGGCGTATTAAAGGAAGATAAAAAAGGTAAGGCTGGTTTAAGGACAAATTGTAATAAATGCAAATGTGTATCTGTTCTTAAAAAGGTGAACAAATAGCAAACACATAAAGATACAATGCAAATAATAAACATTAGTTTTATTACAACTCTACGACAGTTAAAACTTACATGTATGATATATGTACCAGCAAATATATAAACATTGAGTTATCATGGTATGGCAAGTGATACATCTGGATCATGATTCCCGAAATTGTGGTAAAAGCAAATATAAGTGTTATCACAGATATCAGAACATTATTGATGACTCTTTCATTAAGAAGGGATGAGTTGTTCTAGCGCCACCTTGTGACTGCTTTAGTAATAAACCACATGAAACACTGTGCAGTTGATACCCAGGAGACAACGTGTAACTGGTGCATTTCTTATCGTCCCTAAGGTATCACAGCTTTAACATTTTGCATATTGCTCCGATTGTCTCATTTTCGCTCGCGTGAACATTGCCAGCACAAACCACTGACCTCTGCCTCCTGAACGGATCATCGCCCATTCCATTCACTATACGTTACGTACTATAAAGGCTGTATTGTTTGACCGTTCATGAATATTCATGTTTTTGCTAAACTCGGCAAAATGTTTGCTTTTACTAAATGGAAAAATTACGGTGGGGGTTGGATGAAATGGACATAATGAAATAGGCAGAAGTTCTATTTATGTCTAACTCTTTCTCTCTTCTTCGTTCTCTCTCGATTTTATTCAAAGCCTTGATATATTTCTATCCTGCTGTTTCTCATCTGTCTCTTAAAATAAATCCACTCTATACATTTCACGAATGGATTTTCGGGTAAGTCTAGCTACTCTTATATGTGACTATTTCTCCCGTCACCCCCTTAATTATCCCATTCTCTTCACCATTACTTACTTTGTTTATGATGCTACCCGTATTTGAGTAGTTCTGTATTATTGGGTATCTTATATAGCATGTTTAAGGTGATTATTTCATTTCTTTTCATTTATCAGCACTGTCATCTTCTCTCTCTCTTCATCTCCTTATCTCTGCTTGTCGGTTCCCCCTCCCCCTCCCTCTCTCTCTCTCTCTCTCTCTCTCTCTATCTCACTCTTTATTTCTCTCTCTTGCAATATCTTCTTCTCCTCTTTCCATTTTCCCTTGACCTTTTATATATTATGTACATATTTATATTGTTTTGATGTTACATATAATGTATTATGCAAGTGATCGTCACATTTCTATGTTAATTTTGTTAAAGATACGAATCGATTAAACAAAACTATTATAGTACATAATTCGTGATATTCCTGTACTACATGGGATCAAGCTAAGCAGATGTACAGCATGTTCCGACATCCAGGTGCGTGTTGAAAGTATACTTAAGATCCTCTTTCAAGGAATTTACCAAATCATACTGTAACAGTAAAGAATCTATCCCAAAAACCGAAATAAATATAAAACCTTTCATAACGGATGCCACAGATATTAATCTTGGCGTTATTCTGTGAAGAATATTATATGAGGAAATAGAAGCTGAAAGTGCATTTCGCAATCCTTATGTTTTTCTACCACATTGACTTTCGCTAAAGTACACTTAATGATTATCCGAAACAAACAAATCAGAGGTTATATCACCAGTCCATTTCAAAGCGGATGTAAAGCATGTTCCGGTAGGCCGGGTGCGTGCTGAAAGCATACTTGAGATTCAAAGAATTATACCAAATCATCATAAATTAGTATTTAAGAATACTGTAACAGTATGAATCTATCCCAATACCCGCAATAAATGTATTATCTCTCGCAACGGATGCTAGAGATATTGATCTCTGCGTTATTATGTAAAGAATATCATATCAGTAAATAGAACCTGAAAGTACATTTCGCAATCCTTATGTTTTTCTATCAATTTAACTTTCACGAAAGTACACTTAATGACTATTCGAAACAAAAAATTAGAGGTTATCATCACATTTCGATACAATAGGCCATTTTCGTAATGTAACCAAATTTGATGCATAAGTCTTGGTGAAGTGCCTCAATACAAATTAATTAATTCACCTGATAAGAATAATAGTATTTCAATAGTCAGAATGCAATATGCATATATTAAGTGTTGCTAGGTAGGTCAAGCCATAATGTTTGTCCTACCTGGCAACAATTAAGTTATGCAGTTCGGATTCTGTCCATTGAAATACTATTATTCTTATCAGGTGAATGAAATAATTTGTATTGAGGCACTTCACAAAGACTTATGCATTACATTTGGTTACATTACGAAAATGGCCTATTCTATTTTCTGCTCATTTACATGAGAAAACTTAGATGAATAATTATGAAGGTAGTTATTGTCCTAGCAGATCCAGAAATCGACAAACGCTGGTAGTGGTGGTAGTGGTGAGGGAGGGGGAAGGGGTGTCGCGACATTTTACCTTGGGAGTGCATGGGTATACTGCTACCTATAATGTAATGAATATACTATTTATGAAGCGATTTCCCAATATCTGGGGCAGCCATCATTAATCAAACGTTTCTTTGTCAATTTGTTCCAAGACAAGAATAAAACTCTGCTTTTTCTTCCAAAATGTATGACTCAGGGGATCATCTTATTTAAATATATACATAGATGCATGTATACAAAGAAAAAAAGATAGAGGGATTGAGAGAGAGAGAGAGAGAGGGAGAGAGAGGCAGAGAGAGAGAGGCACAGAGAGAGAGAGAGGGGGGCAGAGAGAGAGAGAGAGGGGGGAAGAGGAGTTCATTCTCTTTCTGCCTTCGTTCATGATTTCAACGACTACCCCGGTATCAGTCATTGTAGTAGTAGAAGTAGTAGCAGCTAAATAAATAGTAGTAGAAGCAGAAGTACTAGCAGTATTATATGCAGTAATAAATGGGAGTAGTAGCAGCAGTAGTAGCATCAGTAGAACTATTCTAGTAGTAGTAGTATAGTAGTAGGTGTTGTTGTTGTAGAAGTAGCAGTACTAGTATCAATATAAGTAGTAGTAGCAGCAGTGGAAGTAGTAGTCATAGTACATTTAAGTTGTAGATGTAGTAGCAGTTGTAGTGGTAATAGTAGTTGTTGGTGTTGTTGTTATAGATGTAGCAGTACTAGTATCAATATAAGAAGTAATAGCTGCAAGAGTGGGAGCAGAAGTCATGGTCCTTTTTAGTAGTAGTAGTAGTAGTTGTAGTAGTAGTTGTTGTTGTTGTTGTTGTTGTTGTTGAGTGACAACTTCTTATTCATTTTGTTAAACTATATTGTACCTGGGTGGACTTTGCCTGAATCGCTCTGTTGATATTGTATCTAAGTTCAATCAAATTAGTTCTTTTCAGGGCTACCCTACTTTATTTTGCATTTATTTGCTTATTTGCATCAAAAGTTTCGCGATTGTAAAGCCATAACAATTTATACCGGTATTGTACATGTCGATTCTCCAAACGGAGGATTGAAGCCTTTTTTATTATTAACATACCACCTGATAAAAGAAAAGGTGGCGAATTTTGTCTTCCTGAGTTTGCATAATTCAAACATTGCCACCCGCTGCTTTCAATCATTTTCGTATCAAAACAGTCCTTAAAATATGTTGTCGTCGTCTTCGTCGTCATCGTTGTTGATGTTTTTGCTGTTTAAAGTCCCTCAGCAAAATACAATTTACCAACAAAGAAAGGGAAAAGGCTCTCTCCTTTTTTGTATACGATGCCGTGAAGTGTAATACGCTTCACATTTCTTCTTTCAAAGCACGGAGTTCATTGAAAACGCGTATCATACCTTTGTTGCCATTCTCTTACACAGCTATACCACTTCCTCGTTGGTATATTGCATTTTAACCTATTTTTAGTACTATTATATTTTAAGCGATTAATATGAAAGGTCTTTACAAGTGTACTCTCTGACTATCAGAAACTTTCAGAAATAATTTTGGAGATATGGCAGTTGTAAGCGATGCTCCCACGCCCCCCCCCCCCCCTCTTAAAAAAAAGGGGGGATACAAGGTAAACTGTGATTATTCATTTTAAATTAAGGACAAGTCATTGATTAAATATGTGTAGGTTGGGCATGATTGACCACAAATGTATATTTTCCCTCCGCGAAAATTGATATTGTAAATTTATGTCACTAGATTATTTTATAGTCTAACAATAATCACTAGATTATTTTATAGTCTAACAATAATGGATAGTGTTATATGACGCATATCCCCCACTCAGGGAGTTCAAGGCGCCCCAATACAAATCCTGCTAGGCTATCAATTTCAGTGCTTACTGAATTTAATGAATCCCTTCCTTCCGGTACTTATTCAACACATGGGTGGAGAGAGGCAAATGAAGGTCAAAAGCCCCGTGATGGGACTCGAATCGCAAACCAAGTGATTCACAGTCAGACAGCGTTTGCACTATACCACGACACCTACACAATTATAATTATATTCGTTTACATTCGCATCAAGGGTAGTTATATTGCCCTGGTGCCATGTGACCTAAAACCGTGTGCAAAACTGGCTATAAAGGAAACGCGTCAATCAGTCTGATTGGTTGTTTGAAGAGATATCATTTGCATATTACCATGTAGATGTTTTATTGGGCGTTGAAAAGTGACTGTCTGGTGTTAATATCTAGCACAGCGAATTTAACCACTATCAATGTTGCCCTGATGCCATGTGACATAAAACCGTGTGCAAAACTGGCAATAAATAGTCAAGGAAACGCGGTAATCAATCTGATTGGTTGTTGGAAGAGATCTCATTTGCATAATACCATGTAGATGTTTTATTGGGCGTTGAAAAGTGACTGTCTGGTGTTAATATCTAGCACAGCGAATTTAGCAACTATCAGTGCCACATAAGTCTTCTTCATGAGCGGTTAACAGGTCTTCCGAAGATCGAAGAAATACGTCCATCTTACCTGCAAAGGAACATTCTTGCACTGACACAATTTTGTATTATTCTCATTTCATGAAGAGGAAATCATTATAAAGGACTACTATTTATCAACATTTCTGTACATGTTTACGTTTCATACTTTACTTTAAAAATAGGCCTGGTAAAGTCATTTTTGTGTGTCATCAATCTCAGCCAAGATTGTATGTCTGGTTGCCAATAAACCTGCCGAAATACTGAACCTGTTACTAATGAAGAAAGCTGACAGAAAGCTACATTAGCCCATTGCTCAGCTTAGTCAGGTCAATCTTCACTAGATTCTACAATCATCAACTTCACTGGTCAGAATCCAACATCCAACTAAGTGAGTACATCTCGAAAATGTATGTAGATCCCTAACTTCATTTGTCTCCGATATGTACATGTATATGTATATGGAGAGCTTATTCCGAAAGGTGATAAATACACTTTTGACCGTAATTGATTTTTCCTTCATAAATATACGCGTCAAACACAATAGGAAGCAATTGCACTTTGTATTGCATAATTAAAAACATGTATGTTGAAAGTTAGTCCATTTCGATAACAAATTTTCGTTTCATTCCAAAGGGGCTACATTCAAACTCGTTTTATTCCGAACGGAGTTGATTCCATTGGGGCGATAACGAATTTTTTTCACTAATTTTAATCACGTTTCCTATTGCTAAAAGCCTCGGTCACAGATCCCATTACGAACTGGTACGAACGCCGTACGAACGATTTTCAGACCATTTCGTTAGATCGTCTTATGGAGCTCTCACACTCTGCCGTGTAGGCCTACCGTCCACCTGCCGGGCTATTAAAAAACAACAGAGTCCAGAACGTTGGGTTTTGAGCGAACTTGTCCCCGGCCGCAAAAAAAAAATTCATAAAATTAATCTTTTCACCGTTTCGTTGCAATCTTCTGACCGTTCTCACCGAGCGCATACCGGGTGTTGAACGTGCTTCTACCGTCTTCACCGCCCAGATTGACTTTTGTTGAAAATTTTGGCCGTTTCCATACCGGGCCCATACCGGGTCTCGAACGTGTGCACCGGGTTTGTAGCAGCCACCTACCAGTCACTTAGCGTCCCCTCACCGCCCGGAGCGTCCTGTGAGCGAGTCCCCGGACTGCTGACGTCATGACACGACTGCCATAAATACCCCGATTTTTTGGCCCGTTCATCACCGTTCTGTAACGGGTTATGAGCGTGTTGTGAACGTGTTCATACAGTGTGACCGTTTTCATAACGTATTCATACCGTCCTCATACCGTTCAACACCGTCCTCTTGCGGCTTACTTGCGGCCGGTGCCAGCCGGCCAAAGTTTTGAACATGCCCAAAACTTTCGCCGGGTCCCACCGGGTGTAAATAAGCGCCAACGCCCTATTAACGTGTTGCCCGCTTTGATAACGAACCACCGTGTGCCCTCGCCGTTCTCCACCGTCCGCAGACATTTTCGCGCACGGTGGCACACGGTAGGCCTACACGGCAGAGTGTGAGAGTCACTTTAAGAAGGCCGTACGAAACTACCGTTCGTAATTCGTTTGTAGACCGTTCGGAAGTTCGCAGACTGGTCGATGGTCTTGTCCAAGATTTTGTTAAACCTCGTAAGAAAACCCCTCTTCGTAAGGCAGCTATACGAGCGTCGTAATAACAGCATAAGAACAACGCACGATCTTAGTACATTTCGTAGGGTCGAAAGGCAATTCTAGAAGCCTCAAATTCTTACGATGATCGTAAGAACGCCTTAAGTTGTTCATAGTTCTTAATAACTCATAATGAACAGATATTCGTATGGCCTTCGTACGAACTACTCTTGACGTGCGTAAGGCGTTCGTAAGGTGCTCGTAAGGTGTACGTACACAATTTATGCAATTTATGCAGCGCTTTTTTGCAGCCCGACAAAATATACAACAAATTGTAAAATATCTTCTAACGAATGATTTGAGAATGCCGTCAGTTACACGTATGACCATCTTGTGAGAACAACAACTCGTAAGATGGCCGTAAGCCTGACGTACGAAGAACTCAAGGCATCCTTAAGGAAAAAACAAGAAAATCTAAACGGCGTTCGTACGAACGCCGTAAGAAGGACTTAAGCATCTTTGCCACATCTACGAATCTCTACGAACTCTGGAATTCGTACGAACGCATCGTTTGTACGAACCTTTGTGACCATAGCTTTAAGTTTCATGATTTTTAATGTATACTGTACTGCGCAAAATTGCATTTACTCTCTAAAAAAAATCGAGTGATCACGGACGTCACTCCTCTAGAGAGTGAAAATGTAGTGAAAATAGAGTGAACATTCACTCTTTTCTTCTTAGAGAGCACTCTAAAATCAATCGATTTTCACTCCTAAACAAGTGATCACGGACGTCACTCCCAAGAAAGTGAAAATAGAGTGAAAAATCACTCTTTTTTTAAGAGAGTAAGTTTAAAATATCATATTATGTCAACGATCTTTTTAGATTAAGCTCTTTTTTAGATGAAACATTTAAAAGCGCTGTTTCCATAAGATTTTGTTTCTTCAAAACCAAACAAACATCAACAAACAAACAGTAAACAGTTAAACGCAACTTCATTCTTAATAAAGGAGCTTAATCTACATAAATCAGAATCATGAACATTTCTGAAATTATATAATGTATTAATTGATTTGTTTAAAGATGATAAACATTATGTGAGGCAATATACCTATGATATATGAATATATACGTAGTAGAGGTTGTAATACCTTTCTATATACAATGATAACTTACAAGTCCTTTATAATGAATACCCGCTAAAATGTAGCACCTTCTGGATTGAAACTCTCCGTTTAACGAAGAATGAGTTACATAAATGTATGTATATATATATGTATGACATATATAGAGAAAGAGAGACGGACAGACACATATACACACACACACACACACAGAAAAAACATACAGACTGAGCGAGAAAATGAAAAAGACAGTGGGAGGAAAAAAGAATGGATCCGACTATCTGTTTGATAATCAAATAAAAATGTGATATTCGTGGATTGGGATGATGAAATATATGTACTAAGAGCCTTTGTTTTCATTGATTTGAACATAACCTAATAACAAGATGACACAACAAAGATGACGCAGGAAAATGAGTAATGAATGCAAGGCAATGAAATCAAGATATATGTAAGTCTTTTTCGCGTTGTATTCACACACAGAGAAAAAGAGGTTTAGATTTACTCCCTACAGGGAGCAAAGGCTTGTCGCATAAGTGACACCCACAGTGAGTAAATTTACTGCCCGATGTACGGAGTAAATTTACATTCTACAAGAAGGTGTAAATTTGCACCCCAAGGTTATGATTTTACTCCCTTTAAGGAGTGAAATTTGCACCCAATGGTGCTTAATTAACACCTTTTGGTTCCTTTTTCATGAAAAATGGGTTCAATTTTACACCCGTGGGGTTGAATTTTATACCCTATATGATCGATTCCATACCCTGTGGGGAGTAAATCTACACCCTTCTTATGCACAGCATCAACCAATTAATCATCCCTCGAGCAATCAGTCATCTATGCTTCGTAATCACCTAACAGTCACTGCTCTAAAGAAATCTCGAGTTACACAACAGTTAGTGTGAGCTCAACTCAAGTACAGACTGCAAGAAAGAACTTAAAGGGAAAGTCCACCCCAGGATTTTTTTTAGCTGACGATATAGACCTAATAATACCATGAAGAATGATACAAGTCTCATTAAAATCCATGATCACATAACGAAGATATATCGACTTTTTTATCGAAAATCAGCCGCCCCCCAAATGCAAATGCGTTACATGGGCAAAAAACGATCGCCAAAAAATAACCGATAGTATCGAAATTGTGACGTATGTTGCGAGCTGCCTTCTTATTTCGTAGACATTCACTTTCGCTCGCGGTACACTGTTATCGCACTGACACGACGAATCATGAATGAAAGTGAAAGCGAAAGTGAATGTCTGCGAAATAAGAAGGCAGCTCGCAACATACGTCACAATCGTTTCATGCCCATGTAACGCATTTGCATTTGGGGGGCGGCTGATTTTCGATAAAAAAGTCGATATATCTTCGTTATGTGATCATGGATTTTAATGAGACTTGTATCATTCTTCATGGTATTATTAGGTCTATATCGTCAGCTAAAGAAAATCCTGGGGTGGACTATCCCTTTAAAGTTAACCTCGGTGAGGCTGGCCTGGTATCGGATCAAATGTAGTTGAAATATCTAAACACACAATCCTGCCTTCCCGAATATCTTCCCTTTACTTACACGTAAAAGAAGGCAATTATGTACTACTGTTAGTAAAACAACACTTCTGCTAATTTCATTAAATTATCAAATGTAACCTTCAGCACATTCCTTATTCTTGATCAGATAACTTTCACACAAATAATATGCCCAAATGAAACATGATAATTCCCCCAACATGACAACAATATGTAAATGATGCTAATGTTTCCTCATTTGACAGTAACTATATCGACACGATGCGCCATGCGCATATGCACTCCAATCAGAACTCGTCTGACTTAAAAAAGACTATTCTGTACACCCTTGCGTATTTCTGTGTTTTACTCCTAAAGGGGTAATAGGGGGAGCCCTATTTTTCCGATTTCGTTTTACTCCCCGAGAACACCTTTTATTTCTCTGTGTGCATGAAGGAGGCACACAACGGTAAATCTGTCAACTAAAAATGAAAACAACTGCATATTCTCTTTGCATATAATTTTTCAAAAATGTGATAAGATTTGCTGCGTATATTTAAATGAAAAGATCACCTTTCGTGTTGTAAGGTATCAAAGTTTGGATCAAGTAACACAAATCTTTGCTTTAAAAAGCAAACATAATGTATTGTCTGTATATCATGATTTTCCACAGCATTATGGAACCTGTCCAAGAAATCGAGCTAATATCTTAATATTAATATTTTCTATTGGAAGTAAGAAATCAGAAATATTTGTGCAATATACAGCACATTGCAATGAAGAATACAATGTATTTATCCCCTAATTAGTATGAACTATACACTTTTAACTTTTTGTCTAAATAAAAAAAAATACCCTCAGATTTATATATTTAATGTTTTAATCGATACCATTTTCTAATGTATTCAGAATAAATGCATGGGTTTGTGGAGTGCCTGGAGATGAATGATCGCATTCGCCTGCCGAGGCTTACTGCGTTTTGGTGGTCGGGGTGCGGATTGCGTGCATTAGTCGTTGCTGGGCTGGACGAGCATAGCTTGCCCGGCCTAGCGGCGGCTGATGTATGCAGTCCGCGTTCTGGCTATTGGAGTGCAGTGTCCCTCTGCGGGCGAGTGTGAAAACTCGTTGGTATTTCCGTTCGATTGCATTTGAGTGCATCGCGGAAGTGACCTATTGATATCTCATATTATAGGATTTCCCGGCCAAATTCGCGAGTTTGTCATTCAAATTAATTTGTCTTGCGTTCAAATTCGACGGTTTTAGTGCAATAAGGTATATCTCGGGTTTATATTCCCTTTTCTAGTTTTCAAATCTATGGAATTTTCGTTAGAATCTACGTATGTTTCATACAAATTAATGAACAATGTGCTTCTTTCGCTATTTGGTCATTCGATTTGGCGCAACACGATTTTCTGACTATGCGACGGTTTACTTCTCGCATTCTAATCATTTGTAGCATTCAAATTAGCACTTTGTGCACTTAAATTGATGGTCAATATACATTTCTCGTTTATTACACACTTTTTATAGCTCATTCTTTTTCTTTTAAGATTGTTTTTTCATGTGTATTTCATCATATTTCATCTTCTTGCATTTATACACTTATACTTATTAGATTAATCCGATATTCATCAGCATTTAAGATTGATCGTTAAGAAGAAAAAAACGACTTGCATCTACGGACCTCATGGTCTCAGTTTATTTGTAAATGTTCATCTAAGGAAGTTGTTTGTCTTATGTTTCAACAATTTGAACATGATTCATTATTTAGCCATGTCTTTAGCCATCGATCTGCTGGCGGGCAAGTAAACTATGAAACTCTTTAAGAAAAACAGAGGGGTGTGCTGGGTATAAGAGACGATGTGAATTACTTTTGTAAAATTCCGAGTCCTTAGTAAAAAGGGACGATTGAGGGTACCCCCACCTTTCCCGGGTATATGAACATGTCCGTGCAGAAATGCCATATCCCTTGATTTCGCCCCTTTTTTTACTTTTTGTCTGACTACACCCATCCGTATTGTCCTGAAAATAAATAAATGGAATAACAGCTTAGACCCCAATGGCAAATCATGCATTTTAACTGCATTATTTAAAAACTGTAAAGTTTGTTGCAATTCTTCCACCTAACATTCCTAACTTGAATAAAAAATATTACGAATACGAATGACAGGTGTTAATTTGAATGATAAAAATTACGCTTCGACAAGTGAATATTAATTTGAATGCTAGTTGAGCAGTTTCTAAATTGAATGACAGATCTATGAAACCCTTCGACCAAAATCCTAAATTAAATACAAAAACTGGAAAATTGAATGATAATTGGCATGGCAAAGCCGATCTGCGCTAACTTAAATGCAAAGTAAATGAATTCGAATGACAAACACGCGAATTTGGCCGGGATATACTATATTATGTGAATCTTCTTTGGAAATTTGTATTGTAATTCATTATCATTTCAGTTTTTAACTGACAGACACGAAGAAATCCATTTATCTATCTTATCTATCTATCTATCATATCACTAGCTGAAGATATAGTTCTCTGCTAAAGCAAAACAAAGAAACTCTTTTCATTTCGAAGCCCCCACCCCCGCACACACACTGATAAAGGATAATTGCTACATTCCCATGATGAATGCAGCCCTGCTGACATACATCATTGATTTATTGTCCCACTATAAAGAAGCTATGTTCATAATACGTTTCTTAAACTTTACTTTTGTTTATTTTCCTCAAAGGTATGGCGGCTCATGAAGGTATTGCCGATGATCTTCTCTCCAAGCTGGCTGAAGACATCGAGACGGGCGAGAAGATGGAGGCCTTAGGACGAACACTTGGATTCAGGGTCGCAGACATCAATAGATACACAGAGACCAATAGGATAGAAGGACGGGTGACCTGCAAGGGAACACGTGACATGCTGTTTGACTGGAGACAGACCGTGGAGCCCTGCGACCAGCATATCAGACTGAAACAAGCTCTCATTGACGCTGAGCTGGTCATGCTTGCTAGTACATATCTCAAGAGGACACTGATTAGTCCAGGTGGGTCTAACAGTGCCATGCAGAGTGCTTTAAATCACCTCTTATACCTTTACGAACAAATTGAAAACATGAAATTAGAATATATCCATGAAATCTAATTTATGATGTTAAGTAATTTGTTTCTGTCCAATGATACCCTATTCATATTATTTAGTCCACGGGTGACTGAGCACCAGGGTCTTTAAAAAGTGTTGTCAAAATGATACCAAATTTGGCATGATAGATCGAATGTAGGTCAACCATATTGCATGCGCTTTTTCGTTCTACTAACTTCATGTCTCATGATAGCTAAATTATCTCTGCCAACTTGTCAACTGCGCCATTTCACACAAGTAAAGTGCATATTGTGCTTTTCTCGAAGAGTAAAAAAAAGGTTACTAAACCCAAATGCAATAAAAACACATATTATGATAATAGGAATTACAGAAATGTACAGTAAAATTTCATTTAAAAAGAGCGTCCCAAATAAACTTAATCCATGTTGTATCACTCAATGAAACGGGTTACCTGAAACAAGGGATTTGAAAGAAGTCATGATTATATTATAATCATAACGAAGAAGGTATCATAAATTTAGTTTGTAATCTGTATTTTATTGGGTTCGATTAGATGTTAATACTTTTTCATATCCACTGTTTATTAGTCAATGTAAATAAGTAAGCAACTTTTTTTTTTTAACTGAGGTAACACACACATAATGGCATTTTACCTACGTTTATTGCCTCAGCCTAAACTTGGTACATAAGAATTTTGACAATAATTTTTGAAAAGCCTGCTGCTCAGTCATCCGCGGTTGTACAATTACGAATATGGTATTAATTACCATTTACCGTGTAATATGATTCAAGGTCAAATATGTTATGAATTTTTATTTAGAAGCTACCAAAGTTGCGCACAATTTTGTTAATCGAAATGTATGAAGTTGGTAAAGGACAGGGTCGTCTCAACTCATCATCTGTCTCTCTGTCGTCTCTATGACATTTTAGTCATTCCGTGTGTTGGAAAAAATGGGAAAGATGTATTATACATCACCGTAACACTATCGATTCTGTCAATTTGAAATGCCCTTGCGTCATTTACGTATAGGGATTGCAACTTAAAACAACTCAAAACGCTATTATTAGTTTTCCGATTTCGTTTAAACTTTCGCCAGACTGGTTCTCTTAAAATTTATTTGCTTCATGTCAGAGCAGTTGGCTATTAAAGTTGGATTTTCCTCGCGTGTGTTTCCCAGCCTTTGCTTCAAGGGGAATGAGGAACATGTCTGAACAATGAAACCTGATGTATTAAAACAACAACATATTAAAATAACTTAACGAACCAAATTGGGTCGTGAGGAAAGGGGCTGAGATCATGGGAGTACAATACGTAATTTTGTCTCATATGCTTGCATCATTCCAGATATCCCCAGTAAGAAGATCTCGCCATCATTGACCGTTCAACGATGTCGCGAAAAGTTGGAGAATAAGTACCTTAATCAATTATGCAAAATTCCAATGAAACCGTGGGATAAAAGTGACTATGCTGAGTTCAAAGATATGCACACGGTTGTCACAATGGTGACGAAGGACGCTCGTGGACAAGACACGAAAAAGAAGGAAATACTCCAGGGTTCTGTTGCTGACATTTTTTCGACGAAAGTAAACGGAAGACTGCCAGCTCGAATCCTCATTTCGGCCCCAGCTGGACGAGGGAAGACCACGGCTGTTGCTAAGATGGCATACGACTGGGTTCATAGAGAAAAGGGGTCAGCATTAGAACTACTGCCACTTCTGTTTGTGGTGAAATTTCGAAATACAAGTCAGCGTACATCGATTGGAGAAGCAATTAAATCCCAGCTTTTGAATGATGTTGATGATCTCTCACCAGAGGGTCTGGAGAGTTTCATTAGAGAAAATCAGGGAATATGTCACATCATACTAGACGGACTAGATGAGTATGCCGGTATTTCTTCTTCAAACCAGAGCTCAGATAGCAATATGGTCAGTGTCATCCGCTGGGAGGAATTTCCAGAGTGTCGGGTCCTTGTAACAACACGCCCTCACCTAGAGAACTTCTTCAATCAAGATGATCTTCCAACGGTATACACAAAGATGTGGATCGAAGGATTCTCGCAAGAGAGCTCACGAGAGTACATCAACAAGTTCTTTGCTTCGACTTTAAATACTTGTCCTGGACATGGACATGGTCTGAAGGTTTACCTTGATGACCAACCACTGATTAATGAGCTTGTTAAAACACCTTTATTTTGTCTCATGGTCTGTCACTTATGGAGCGAGGGGATGTTGAACACTGAAACTGCAACTCAAACAGAATTATTAGACAGTGTGAATGATTTTCTGATGCACCATGCCAATGCCAAATCAAATTCAAAAGACAAAATAACAAAAGAAGAACTAATCGAAATCATTCGTAAACTGGGTAAGGTTGCTCTAGCTGGTCTAATAGACGACTCTAAAAAAATAGTTTTTACGCCCCATGATTTCCGAAAAATTCCTGCTATCCTTGATAGGGCATGTGAGCTCGGGATGTTATCCAACATGACGATTCCAACGACAAGGCTCCCACGATCCCACAAGACCACTTCCACGACCATTGAGTTTTATCACAAACTCGTTCAGGAACACTCGGCTGGGAAATACCTTGCTGCTAAAACAAAGAAATATATGTTACGACTGAATATTTCTAAGTTAGACAGACTGCTGCGAAACATCAAAGCAAACATCGGTGACTATGAGAATCTCATCCGATTTGCTGCTGGCACAGATAACAGCCTTTGCATACGAATAATGGAGACGCTCCTTTCCAACCGCTTTTTGGATGAGAGTGAGCGATATCGCATTCTTCTTGACTGCTCATCAGAGACCAAGGGTACTGAAGGAAACGTGTCTTCGTTGGTTCAAAGATGTGTGAATGCAGAGAGTATTGTTCTGAAGTCACCGACTGTCTACACCGTCGTTGGGATGCAAAATCTTCCAAAGCAACTTAAACGTCAGGTATGCGCATTTTCATCTCACAAAATATGTTTACAATAATGATTTCATAAAGATTGTTTACATTTTCATTTCTCTGCTGCTACTATGAGTCAAATCGCTAATATATTTTGTGTAAATGTATTCTTATTCATAATTAACCGCATCGTGATAAATCATACTGTATGATACAACGATCAATACCGTGATACATAGTCATTATCATTCTATGTTTGCCCAACGACGGCCTCAAGCAAGGCAATAAATGTTTTACTTATTAATGTAAAGGAGTAGGGGAGGGAGCTCCCATTACTTACCGGATAATATTCTGAGAAAATATCAAGCTATACAGTCTTGATTTTAATGATTACCGCAAAAAAAAAAGAGATCAACTAATTAATGTCATTTAATTCGTATAATCTGTCACTAAACTCTCTTTTGTTTTAATCTCTCTTATCTTTCTATTTTTACACTAGGTTATGACTATAAAGTTCGAGGGATCTACTTTAACTACCGACGTGACGAGTGGACTATGGTCCTGCCTGGAATCATTTTCGATGCTACGTACTCTGACCATCTCAGACTCCTCTCTCAGTTTCCACCCATCTACCCATGAGCTTCCATCCGTCGAAAAGCTATCAGCCGAGCGAGTGACGTCACAAAGCTATGAAGGTCTGCTCTCATCGCTTCCTGGCTTGAGAGATATCGATATCACTATCGATGATGCAGAGAGAGACATACCTCAGATCACGGCTTGTCTTCGTCGGACCGGAGGACAGAAGCTCACACGCATCCACATTACAGCACCGTCATCACTCCCATTCGAGAATCAGAGTGTCTCGAGAGAGACGATGAGAGGACTGGGTCTTCTGATCGGAGAACACACCAAGAACCTGCAGCGGCTAGATCTGGACTGGGTGAAATGCACAGACGAGGAAGACTTGGTTTTCCTTATCGAGTGCTGCAGACATGTGAAGACGATGTCACACGTGGGGTAAGTTCTTGTTCAAATCGTGTATACAATAGATTAAAATCCTACTAGATTATTCTATTCAGTTACTCTGCAGTAGTAAAGCATAATGATACGAATGCGTGAAGAGATGCAAAGGTTAAAACGTGGGTGTAATTTCCAAGTTTTTGACTGAAAGTTAAGATGGGTTTTGTTTGATTATCGAATTTTTAAGTAGACTAGTAATTAATAGAATTTGAATGCCTGTATTGAAATCCAAAATTGTAATATGCAGTTGAATGTATTATTAATATTATGCACCGTCGGAAGCTAAATGAATGTAAGTCCATGTCCCGGGGTCCATGCCCGCCCCCCCCCCCCCCACTCCGAGGTCAGAGGGATCGCATGCGTGTTCCCAAATTGTCCGGTAAAGGGGTACTTTTCACTCACCAAAGTCCGGCTCGTAGTACACACAAAATTCGGCCCGTATTGACTTTACACACCGGGCTTAGGGAGTGTTTTGAAAAGGAGGGAACGTGCATACGCGTACCCTAAACAACACTGAGTGGAGGGGGGGGGGTCCATGTTGACTTAAAATAAAAAAGTCAGCGAGCGGCGAGGCGCCATCCATATGCGTTCTCGAACAATCAGAAAAATCGTGGAGGGGGGGGCATAATGGCCCCCCTCCCCGGCCTTATTAGGGTTAAGCAATGTACTGTTTTTCATTTAAAAAGAAAAAATGGAGTTGGGGAAAAGAATGAATGGATGAGATTGGACGCTAACGCATGGTAGTTATCATGAAATGATGTGATTCAATGATGGTGTGTTTGTTTGATGGGGAGTATTCAAATAACCTAGCAAAGCTTTTATATTGTTTTACTTTATTCATTTATTCCTTTGTTCCCTTTTTCTTTTCTAGTTTTCCTTTTTTGTGGGGGGGGGGGGGGTGAAACGAGTTGAGATGGGAATGTGGTTGTGTGTTAATGGGGGGGGGGGTGGGAGAGAGATTATATGAATAGAATAAGGGCACAAATTTAAACAAATATGGTAATTAATTGCCCCTAAATGGCAATTAATTTCGTAAAGATTCTCCATTTTCCGATACATAACCAAATTGAAGTTGGCCATCGTTTACGCCTTTCAAGCAAATCAATGCTGAACATATCGGATTTAAAAAGAAATGATACAATTTATCTTGAAGTTTATTTAAAGCTTCAATCTTTTTTTTAAATTTCATTATGAAACATGTCTTAAAATCAAATACAATTTAAGGCCTTTAAAATTGATCCGATTAATTTTAATATCTATTTCAAGGCCTCATGAAACTTCAGATGATCTTTCCCCTTCCCTCTCCACCTCCCGGAGTATGTGTATGTTGTTGCTTATCATTAAATAAGGCCTACACAACTAAATCGTTCATGGAAAGAAAAAAAAATCCGATATATAAATCCCAACATGAAAATACTAATAGTATCATAGTTTACGCATTCTCTGTCTGTTTCTATTTCTTAATTTCTTAGTTCTTTGTATGTCTCTCTACTATATATTTTCCCCTCTCTCTCTTTCTCTATCTATCCCCCTTTTATCGCGCTCTTTCTTTCTCTCTCTCTATCTCTCTCTTTCTGATTTGTTCTCTTTACTCTAACAGCCAACGCACCTAATACCTCTATCACTCTGTTTTCTGAACATAGGTTATACCACTGTGGAATTCGAACGCTCGACAGACTGGAATATCATCTCAAAGGTCTTCAACAAGCACAATCAAGAGGCATCCTCTCTGTGTATGTTTATCATGTAAGTATTGCTCCACATTGTATGCACTTTACACTTTCACTATTTCTCATTTTCATCTGTATAACAACCGCTATGATTCTAATATTGTTCAGTATTGTCATTTTCTATATCTAATTTCTAAATATATTTACATGTTTAGGCCTATTTTATTTGTTAACATTTCCTTTCTGTTATATTTTTTCTGCAAACTTATTTCCTTCTGCTTCATAAGTTTTTCAAACTTTTTCTTTTTCTTTTGAGTTTTCGTATCAGATTCTTTTGTCTCTGTCCCAGGTCTCTGTCTTTATTGTTGTTGATGATTGTTATCCCATTTCCTAGACACCAAATGCTCAACAGAATATCGAAACGTTGCTAAATGACTTAATTCATAATTCTTCTCTCCCATGTGTTCCTATTATATTTTTACACGTACTTCACTTTGTTTCTTCTGTCTAGATTTGCACTTCAACATTTTATCAAATATTATCTTTGTTTTCGGTGTTGTTTCGGTGGTACGACTTTTAGTATGATTTATTATCTTTATTCCTTGCATGAAATTGAGAAGGTTATTTCTTTAATCACTTCATGGCTGGCTCTTTTTTTTCGGGGGGGGGGCTGCCACTATCGTTATACCATGAGCTCATTCACTTGACCTTATTTGCTTTTTTTGTTCATTTTCCTTTTTATTTTTTTTCCATTTAATTGTTCTTTTCAGTTGTGCTACCATTCTTAAACCATTTCTTAATTCTACCATTGGTTATTTCTGAGTTTAATGTTTTATGTTTTTGAATATTGTCCCCTCCGCCATTTTGCTCTCCGTTTGACTCTCTCTCTCTATTTGGGGCGTTATTTATCTGCAAAAAAGTCGGCGCTCAATGGGAGGGGGCACAATGCCCCTATTTCTTTCAAGTACACCAGAAGTGCTTCCTATTACGGAAGAAAAGTGTTAATTTGAATTGTGCCGCTCTTCTTTTTAATAAGTGTCCCTTCCCCTTTTATCATGTCCCCCTCATCAAATTCGCAAGGTGCCTTTTACTTTGACGAATGAACCTTTTCCTTTCTTATGAATTCCCCTTTCCCGTTTTTATAACTACCCATTTTCATCTCTGATGTATGCATTTTGTACAACTGAATGATTGACTAATAATCATATAACTAACTTGACATGGATAACACTAACAATCATGCACGTGTTTAAAAATAAATATATGCAAATTGTCAAAAGGAGTATATAGACCATGTAAATTATTCCTCATTAATGAGAAAGAGAAGAAGCGAAAGGCAAAGGAGAGAAGAGATGAGTACAATAGTAGATAACAACGCTAAGCAGAGCGACCGAGAAATGGTTGATAGGAGAAAGAGAGGTACACCAAGGTTTATACATTGACCATAGCTTTTATAAATCACATATCTGTCTTTATCTACGCGGAATATATATATTTATTTATATATTTCTGATATTTATACAGGGTGACACATATAACCAATTTGGTGGTCTTCAATGAGGCCCTGTTTGATAAGAATAAAAACAATAACAGCAGCAATACCCAGGGGGCAAAACCCCATTTTGGGGGGTTTTGAGACATGGCGTGTTGTAAAAGGTAGTTCGGTCTCAACGTGTGCGGGGGAAGTCCCTGCACAATTTCTATGTGGACTACCTTTGCAATATGCTACTGGAAAAAAATGGCGGCCATTTTTCAAAATGGCCGCAATGTATAACTACTGTTGTACAACTATGGCGATTACTTTTTTACAGCACCTCATTTTACAATGTGTAAGGTGTCATATGAAAGACAATTAGATTTCCTACAAGATGATAGCTCATTCAACACATTTTGGGATGATTTACTTACCAATTTTGAGCCAAAAATGTGATTTTTAACCATTTTTTCAAAAATATGAATTGCGCCAAAATACATATTTCTCCATATTTATTTGATTATGACGCTAACTGACTTGAAACTTGCTGAAAAACTGTTCAGCATCCTGGTTGATATCATATCTAAATTTCAAGTCTAATACTTTAATAACTAAAAACTTAAAGCGCTCTAAAGTTGAAACTTTGTTATGAGCCAAAATGGCAAATTTGGTTGCTAAGGGCTATCTTCTCCTTAGCAACGGTAACATATTGGCGTGAAAAATATAATATATCACGAGAAATTGCTATCACCAAGCAGATGACTACTTTGATAGGAAGTATGATGTCAAATGATGCATTTTCATCATATTTTAATAATAAATATTGCTTAGTTCCCGTTGCTATGGTTATCACATGCCTAGCAACCGATATATAATGTGTTTTCAGAGTCAAATTAGGATATGGGTCAAATAAAACATAAAATCAGACCTATTCCAAGTGACAGACATAATCTGCCGTCTTAAACATGTTCATAGTGCATGGTGTAGTTCAGAACGTTCACCCTACCCCCTCCCTCCACTGAAATGCCCCCTACCCCCCCCCCCCCCCCCCCCATCAAAAGTAATTTTGGGGTGGGGTAATATGTTGTTAAGGACATGATGTGTGTTCAGAAATGATGCAGGCTATCTGTTAAGTAAAAATGAGTTCTGGATCCAGGTGATAGTCCTGAATTTCAGTCTGAATCATGAAGACAATGGATAGAATGGATTCAGAATGTGCACCCTTTCCCCTTCTGTAACCCCCCCCCCCCCCCCCCCCCCTCTCCTAGAACAAAATTAGTGCAAGTAGTGCGAAGCTATATTAATAGAGTAAGTTGTAAACAAAACAGATTTTAAATAATCTTCACACCGCATTTGTAATCTGGATGTGGACATGGATCCAGGTGATAGTCATGATTTTTAGTCTGAAACTTGAAGATAATGGGTGGTAGGGTTCAAGATGTGCACCCTTCCCCCTTCTGTGACCCCCCCCCCCCCCCCTCCTCCTAGAACAATATTAGAGCAATTAGTGCGAAGCTATATTAATAAGTAAGTTGTAAACAAAACAGATTTTAAATAATCTTCACACAGCATCTGTAATCTCTTGGTAGACTATAGTGAAATTATCTGTAAGTGGTTTATACTACTTGCCGCCCCGCCCCCCTCCATAATTTTCATCTCAAACCTTTGGCATAATCGAATAGCTACGAAGCCATTAGTAAAAAAAAAAAAAAAAAAAAAAAAAAAAATGGCAATACTGGACGGTTTGTTATATTTGTTTGGGTAGATTGAAAGA